>JAMXBD010004076.1:0-86023 GCA_024138025.1 Combretum micranthum | reverse complement strand
ATAAAAGGGAGAAGATATATGATGAAAAACAAATCTTAAGATATCAATATAGTTTGTGCATATGCTTATTATATGATTTGATTATATTTGTGAGTTAGTGATTGATCCGTATGTATGAGTTTTGGTTAAATCTGATATGTTTTTGATATAAGATATTATATTTTGTTTTAATCATAAGTTTTGTTATCTTCAAAAAGGGGGAGAATGTTGGAATCTCTCATAATTTTTGATGATAACAAAAGAGTAAAGTCCTTTTAACAAATAAATAAAGTATAGCAATCAAAACCAAAACCAAAACCAAAACCAAAATATTTCATGATTGAAACTAATCATCAGATTTTTTAGAAATTGTTTCAGAATGAAGTTCAGAGTCATTTTCAGAAGGTATTTCAGATTCATTTTCAGAAGAAGATCAAAACTAAATCTGTTCCAGAACAGAAGATCACAGAATGTTGCAATTTATTTATACCTTATCATCTGAAGGCCTGACTCCACGAAAGAATATATTTGGGTAGTATATTCATTTTTCCACTAAAGTTGGATAAAATATCCAAGGGGATTTATTTCATCAATTTTATTATAAGTTACGTCTATTTAATTTTCTTGAGGAAGAAGATCGTCAGATTTTTATGTTTCACGTGGTCAGCAAATTCCTAAAGAATAAGGAATATATTTTACCAAGTCATGTTGGTTTCAAATTTTCGAAACGAAGATCTTTTAAAAGCTTATCTTCAAGGATAAAGGATATCACTGTTTTTATGGGATAGTTATTGAAGTATTTATCCAAATTGTTATGGATAAACATATCAAGATATATGAGACATTATCAGATGACAGCATCAACGAAATTGGATAAAGCTAAGAAGATTATTCGGGATTGATCATACACGTAACAGACACTTCAAAGGAGGGAATTTTGCCAAGTCAAATATTTTCAATTTGAGAAGAATTCGAATTGTTTTGAAACGACTTCTTTGCTAGCCGTTGAGATAAAACAATATATAGAGGAAGCACAACAACAAGGAAATATGATGAGAAGAACGAATCTTGCTCTAACTCTCTGTTGAAAGAAAAAGTCTTCGAGTGCATTTCTCTCAAAAGGTCCTTGCGTTACAAAGTGTTCACAATATTTTTTGTTCGAAAGATAGTATTTTATTGTATTTCCTTGATTTGAGTATCATTCAATTTTTTTGAGTGAGGTTGATGTTGCAAGTTATCTGTTAGACCAATTGTGTGTATAGGATAAACCGTGAGAATTGGACAGAGTGTATTGTAGCCAAGAGATTGCAAGAACAAGCTTGAACTTTTGATTTTGGATATAGTGGAACAAACCGTGTGGAATACGGGTCCCCAACGTGGAGTTGGAAGAGAGGACTGACGCTCGAGGTGGAACCTCTATAAATCGATTTGCATTTTTCTCTACCCTACTCTTTTTATTTTCGTGCAATTTATATATGAAGTATTTGATAAACTGTCACGTTTCAGAACCTATTCAGAGAGTACTTCAGAGTTTGTCTGTATTCCGCATAAAATTAAATTTGATCTGTTTTGAATTAAAATAGATATACAATGTGATTATCAGCTGTGATTAGTTTTCTAAACAGCAAGTTTAATTAATTCTAAGTTTAATAAAGTAATCAAAAGGACGTGAATTTGAAAATTTCGAAAAGAATTTATTTTGTGAAAAAGCAATTCACCCCCCCTCTTTGCTTACATTATTGGACCAACAATGTTTTTACCGTTGAGAGAACAGAATCTGATAACATTTGAAATCAAAAAAAAAATAGGGTACAAGCCGAGGAAATATGATCCTAATGTCCAATGTGAGTACCACAGGGTCAAACGGGCCATTCTATGGGAATTGTGGCAAATTAAAGCACAAAATCCAAGATTTGATCGATGCTAAGCTTAACCAACCCGAGCTCCTGAAATCTATGAAGCCTTTGATAATGATTCTATCCCAACTCCGACAGGGTCTCCAAGCGTCACTTCATCAAGAATTGAGAGTTTGTTGTGTGCCGTCTGATAAAGTAGCCTATTATATGCAAAAGTTGAATTTGCCAGTCAACATCAGTAGGGCAAGTAGTTTAAGAAAGAGGATTGACATTGATGCCTATCGTTGTAATAAGAATGATAATGAAATATTCTATTTTTAGTGACATTTGGGGCAATTGAATGGATGTTTGTTCTATGGATGTTTTTATTGCTTGAAAATGTTTTGACAAAAAAAGAGGCAACCAAATACCAAAACACTAACCACTAAACACTTGAGAGTTGAGTGATTGTGAGGAAATTTATAAGGCTCATTCCTTAAAAGAAGTCTATTTTGCACTTGATACAGGTTAAGATGATACCAGGCATTCATTTCAATAACCAAAATATATCCCTTTTAACCCCCCTGGGCCTAAAAAGAAGGAAATTCTAAAAATAACCCTGTCAAGAACCACCCCGCATTGGGGCACCCCACAATGGGGCAATTTGGAGTTAGGGTCATTAATAAGGAGAAAAAGGAATAACTTATATGCACTTGACCTAGTTGCATCAATTCGAGAGTAGTCAATTGACACAAATAAATCATTTCCTATGAAAGGAAAAAGAGTCTTCATTTTAAACCATACACAGCACATACACTTTGAGCTATAAAAGAACAAATCACCTTGAATTCGTCTCCCAAAAGGGCAATAAAAAAAAAAGAAGAGAATGAAAACAAACAAAAAAAAAAGGGAGAAAAAAAAAGAAAAGAAAAAAAGAAGAGAACAAGAAAAAGATATTAGGCAAACAAGGTGATAAAAAATCAATGATTTGAAAAAACATAGCTCAAGATCATTAAAAGTCAAAATTCATCAAGTCCCACCCACAAATTCCACCCTTTGGAGACTCTTTGGATCAAAGGAGTTGATTTATTAATACCCTCGAAACTAGGATCAAGTGCATTATCAAGTTTTCCTTAAGGGTTCTTGATTGTAAACCCGGGATGTATTGAAATTTTTTTTAAAAATAAAAAGCCTTTAAAATATCCTTTTGATTAAAGCCAATGACCAAAAGCTCAAATTTTTTACCCAAGAAAAGTCCTGATAGATTAACTAAAATGTATCATTTACAAAACGGACTGTAACTTTTGGAATTCGAGTCATGTGTGAAAATAAGCCAAAGAGTGTGGGAGGAAGTCCTCTTTAACTTAGTATTTCAAGCATAAGATAACCAATCCAAGTTCATGGGAATGACAAGAAAAAATGAGAATTAGTTTGCCCCAAAGGCAAGAAAGTCAAATTGGAGATTATTGCCCCTTAATCAAGAAGGAGAAAAGAAGGCTACCAAGGATTGACCTTCAAAGAAAATAAGTAAGGGAGAAGTTGTCGCTCATTAGCAATTTTGAAATCAATAAAATTCTTTGCTTGTTAGCAAAATTGAAAAATTATGAAATAAGTGAAAAAAAAAAAGAGAGAAGTTTTTCTCAAAGGTTTGTTTTTCAAAAAGAAAAAGAACAAGAAAGAATAAAGGAATCTCTAAATTTTTAAAGAGATATAATTTGAGAAAAAAAAAAGAGAAGAATTCTAACTCAAAAGTTTTGAAAAAAGCATTTAGCCTTAACAAAAAAAAAAGAAAGAAGTCTTGACTCAAGAAAAGTTTCAAGTTACACAGTTTTCGAATTATAAGATTTCAAAAAAAAAAAAAAAAAATCAGTCGTCATTGTTCTTCTAATATCTAGGATCACTTGCTCAAAGGAGCGTCGTCTTATTGTTTGAAAAAATTAGGGTCACTTGCTCAAAGGAGCATCATCCTGCCTTTAAGAATTATAGTTACTAGTCCAGCCAAGAATCAGTTCAAGTAGCACCAATTCAAACCAAAAACCAAAGCCCATAGGTCCGGCAAATGACTAAACCAAAGCCCATAGGTCCGGCAAATGACCAAACCAAAGTCCATAGGCCCGACAGATGGTCTATCAGTTTTCTAAGTCTAGGTCCGACAGTTGACCTAGCAAATCTCAAAATCTAGACCCGACATGGTCTATCAGTTTCTAAGTCTAGGTCCGACAGTTGACCTAGCAAATCTCAAAATCTAGACCCGACAGATGGTCTATCAGTTTTCTAAGTCTAAGTTCGACAGTTGACCTAGCAAATCTCAAAATCTAGACCCGATAGATGGTCTATCAGTTTTCTAAGTCTAGGTCCGACAGTTGACCTAGCAAATCTCAAAATCTAGACCCAACAGATGGTCTATCAGTTTTCTAAGTCTAGGTCCGACAGTTAACCTAGCGAATCTCAAAGTCTAAACTCGACAGATGGTTTAGCACAAGATAAAAATCTCCTTGCTGAAAATAAAATTTGGGAGGAGAAGCTAAGCAAACATTGGTTATCTTTTTGTCTTTGTGGAAAAGTTTTGTTCAAACTTTACCACAAAGAGGGGCAGCTGTAGACACCCAATTTTTGCCCAATTAATTAAGGCTTAAATTTAATTAAACTCATTTTTCCAAAAGCCTTAAGTATTGATGAAATTGGCTAAGTGATCAAGGCACATGCCAAATGGCCTGTTGGTTAAATACATTGACCCAAACACATACCCAAGCTCAAGGACACAGGTTCAAACCCTAGCAAAGGCAAATTTTTTCCTTTTTATCATCTTATTGTTGCCTTTTCATCTTTCTCAAAGTGACTTTTTGCCTTACTTTGCATCAGTTTTTAACTAACAAAACATCATTAATATTTGAAATTGATGAAGCAATTGCAAAGTGGTTATGGAATATGAAAGATTAGTGCACAATTCATGTGTAAAAACAACCCAAAAGTCACAAAATTCGTGCTAAAAAAAATTGGGAAAAAATACAATTTGCAAAGCATTCAATTGCACATAAATGAGGAGTTACAAGAATTGAATAAAAATTGGATGATTTATCTATCCAAATTAAATGATTTGATGAAGGATATGAGAAATCAATCATCAATTCATCAGTTTCAAACAAATTAATCACGAATTTTCGAATTAAATTCGTGAAAAATCAAGAGGCAAAAATCGATTCGTTTTCGAAACTGTTCGAAACGTAAAATTGAGCTTGCAACCTATAAATAGGGGTCCTAGGATCAAAAGGCACAAGTCAATTTCGAAGAAACACACACACAACAATATCAATTCGAAACTTTCGAATTTAGAATGTAGGATTCGAATTTTTCAAATTCGAATTGATTGGATCAGATTTGATCCAAATTGAGTGTTTTAGGAGTATTAGAAACTTGATTTTGATGTTTTAGTGTGCTTGGATTTGCTCGAATTGATCGGATTTCTTTTTGTAATTTTTTATTTTTGTTTTCCGATTGAGCAGCCGATACCCACCACCGCGAACCACCGCTTCTGGTGGTTCTGAGTGAGAACCACCACCACCAACGGATGAGCCACCAGCATAGAAATCGGGCCGACAAGCTTGGGGAGGTCAACAACCACCAGGGACGGCCGATGAGCGCTCGAAAAATCGCGTGATCGTCTTCCTCGCCCGACGGATATCCGAATCCGACCCGAAAATCCGAATCCAAACCCGGTCAGTCATCGGTCAATGGTCGTCGGTCATCGGTCAACGGTCAACTCAGATCAAACGGCCCAGATTCAATCATCCAGATCAGACGGTCCAGATTTGATCAAGCAGATCAACGGCTCAGATTCAATCAAGCAGATCGGACGGTTCAGATTTGATCAAGCAGATCAGACGGCCCAGATTTCATCAAAACAGATCAGACGGCCCAGATTTAATCATCTCGATCAACGCCCTAGATTTGGTCAATTCCATCAGACGATCAGGATCAGTCAACGCGATCGACGCTCCAGATCTCGCTCGCTTCATCCAACGGTCCAGGTCAGTCCGTATTATTTTATTATTAGTTTATTATATAATTAATTTCAGAAAATAATAAAAAATAGTAAAAAATAGTAAAAAATTCATAAAAAATTCAGAAAAATCCAAAAATCAAAATAATTTTTTTTCATATAAATTTATTTTTTGATATTTTTAAATATTTTTAATGTATATTTATACATAAATTGCTTTTAGAAATGCATATTTAATGCATGAAAAATAATTTTAATATATTATAAAATGTTTTGAATATGTTGTGAGTTTATGTGATGATTAAAAAAATAAAAAAATAATAATAATGATAATAATAATGATAAAAATAAGATAAAAATGATAAAATTGGATTTTCCAAAACTAAAAAAAAAAATGATTTTTGGACTTAGAAAAAATATGTTTTCATAAAATGAAAATCAATTGATTAGATCATAGGACAATCAAAAATGATTTTCATAAAAATTCAAAATTTAATGAACTTAAAGTGATAAAAGTTCAAAAATTAAAATTGATAAACAAATTAAAGTTCTTTTTAAAAGAACTACGTTTTGTCTGATCTCGATTAGCGAGTACGTAGGCACCTGCAGGGCGACATTAAAAATAAAAAAAATGTTTTGTTTTTAATATTGTGAATAATTATTTTGTTTTTGTTAAAAAAAATATAAAATACATTTGTTGATATTGATATTCTAAAAAAAAATAAAAATAAAGAAAAGCACATAAAAAATAAAAAAAAAAGAATAATGTGATTTGTGAATATTATTTCATAATGTTTTGTTTCACTTGAATTTTTGAGCATGAAAAGGATAGGTTATAAATTTAAAATTCCAAAAGTGGTAACCATTTGGTTTTAATAGGTTAGCCCCCGAATCCATGATATCTGGTTTTTTAAAAAGTTTGTTTTTTTTTTTAAAAATCAAATTTTTTCGCAAAATAGTAGCTAAGTTAGGATCAACCGACCCATTGATCCTAGCTTTTTATTTTTTCCTGATTTATATCGGGTGGCGACTCTAAATCATTTTCAAAAATTAAAATTTCTTTTAACCCCTAGTCGATGATTCATGTTAAATGGGTTCGGGTTTAATGTGAATCAGGTTAGGAGAAATGAATCAGATAGTGAAAAAAATCCAGGCTCGACAGGTTCCAAAAAGAGAAGTTCTTGTACCCCCTAACCAAAAAGGACCCAAACTAAAAAGGGTACCAAAAAAGTAATGATCTGTTTTGTAGGGATCTTCAAGTGAAAGCAACAAATGGTATTTGGATAGTAAGTGCTCTAGACATATGACATAAGATATGTCTAAGTTCACATCACTAGACTTCAAGGATCATGGGAGCGTTACTTTTAGGGAAAACAAAAAGTCAACTGCTCAAGGAGAAGGTAACATTTTCATTAACTAAGATTTATGTATTAAAAATGTTTTGCTTGTAGAAGATTTAAAACATAATTTATTGAATATTAACCAATTGTGTGACAATGGGTCTAAAGTAACATTTTTTGCTAAAAGGTGTTCTATTGAAAGAATTGACAATAACTAAGCATGTTTTGAAGGATATGGACAAGGAAATATTTACAAAATAAATTTTGATGATTTTAAAACTTCAAATGAAACTTACCTATATTCTGAAAATGACAAAAGTTGGTTATGGCATAGAAAACTAGGACATGCTATCATGGACATCATTTCAAAACTCGTAAAAAATGATCGTATCAAAGGTTTACTAAAGTTAAAATTTCAAAAGGACAAGATCTTCTATGCATGTCAGAAGGGAACTAAGACTTCTTTTAAGTATAAAGATGCTATTTCCATGTCTAGGCCATTATAACTATTGCATATGTATTTATTTGGTCGTTGATGATTTTATGAGATACACATAGGCTTTCTTCCTTGTATCTAAAGAAGAAATCAATCATGTCCTTTTTAGATATTGCAAGAAAGTCCAAAATGAAAAAGGTCTTAACGTTGTTACGATTCGAAGTGATCATAGGGGAGAATTCGAAAATCATGAAATGAAAATTTTTTGTAATAATTACGGTATTTAACATACGTTTTCAGCTCCTAGAACTCCATAATAAAATGGAGTAGCCGAAAGCAAAAATAAAACATTAACTAAAATGGCCAGAACCATGTTGTGTGAAAATGATTTGCCAAAATATTTTTAGGCTGAAGTTGTAAATACTGCATGCTCTGTTTCAAACAAAATTTTCATAAGGCCAATTTAAAAAAAAAAAAAAAACCTATGAACTTTAGAAAGACAAAAGGCTTAACATTTCATATTTCCATCCTTTTGGCACCAAATATTATATATTGAACAATGACAAAGAACAGATGGCTAAATTCGACTCCAAAAGTGATGAAGGAATTTTCTGAAGATATTCTTTAACAAGTAAAGCTTATAGAGTTTTTAACAAAAGAACTTTAATTGTTGAAGAATCAATTCATGTTGCTTTTGATGATTCCATGCCCGATATATGTTTAAATGATGATGTCCATGATGTGTGTGCTGATTTAAATAAATTCTCTCTTGAAAATGGTAATAAAGAAGTTAATGAACAAAAATTGGATGTTGATGTGCATGAATATGATAATAATGATCTCCCTAAAGACTGGAAGTATGCTAAATCACATCGTAAAGATTTAATAATTGGAGATTCTTCTAATTGTATTCAAATAAGATCATCTTTAAGGAATTTAAGCAATATGGTTTTTCTATCACAGTTTAAACCTAAAAATGTTAATGAAGCCTTAAAGATGAATTATGAATTAATGTATTGCAAGATGAATTAAGCTAGTTCACAAGAAATAATGTGTGGTTTTTGGTTCTTAGACCTGAAAATAGAATTGTTATAGGAACCAAATGGGTGTTTAGAAATAAGCTTAACGAATTTAGTTTAATAACAAGAAATAAGGCTAGGTTAGTTGCTAAAGGTTACAATCAAGAAGAAGGAATTGATTTTGATGAGACCTTTTCCTTAGTTGCTCAATTAGAATATATAAGAATGCTTTTGACATTTGCAGCTTTCAAGAATTTTACTCTTTTTCAAATGGATGTCAAAAGTGTTTTCTTAAATGGTTTTATAAAAGAAGAAATCTATGTAGAGCGACCACCTGGTTTTGAAAATAATAAATTTTCTAATCATTTTTTTGAATTGAACAAAGCTTTTTATGGACTAAAGTAAGCTCTTAAAGATTGGTATGAAAGACTCAGTAGCTTCTTGTGAAGCAATGTTTTTTCAAGATGAAAAGTTTATAGAACTTTATTTATTAAAAATCATAAGTCTGATACATTGATTGTGCAAATTTATGTTGATGACATTGTGTTTGGAGCTGAAAATATGAGTCTTATAAAAGATTTTGTTGAGTCTATGAAAAATGAATTTCAAAAGTGTCACGCCCCGAAGGGTACCCTAAACGTGGCAGCCCGCCACATATAATATCAAGGCTCAAGAATGACTACCTTAGTCATGCAAAAGTCTTAGTATTACATGTAAGGCGTCTAGCACGGTAATAGGAGACGCTTTTGGGAAGCATAGTTTAAGCAAGTATAAATGAACATACAAGAATCCAGAAATAAAACATATTATATCATTAATATCCAAAGGCCTATTACATGATTTCTTAGGGGCATACCCCCGCTAATCCCAAGGATCGTGATAATCTTTACAACATCCAAAATACTACATTAAAGATTTCAAAGGAATTCTAATCTAAGTCTTCGAGCAGATTTCCTCCAAAAGCTTCAATGTATAAAACTTACACGGGTACATGGAGGCCTCGGGCACAAAAATAAGTGTTCCTGAGAATACAGATACCTATAGGGGTGTAAGCTTATGGGCTTAGTGAGTAAATCCCAAAATTTATACTCAAAGTAAATTATCAACCAAGTTTATTATTCAAACATATGGAATGTAACAACCACGTGAGCATACAAGACACATGATTTTTCGGGAATCATATGTTGAATGAATTATACCCTTCATTCAGGGTTAGGTATTCAGGCCAATTACAGCCACAACTTTTTTAAACATTTTTATAGATCTTATCGGCTCCTATACGCCATCAAAACTTGTAGTTATTACAGGCTCCTACTAGCCACCAATTTAAGTAGTTCTTACTGGCTCCTACTCGCCACTTACATGATATATCGGTTATGTCTACCACCACTATTATACACTTGTCACATCAATTGTATAGTAGTGAGTGCAATGTGACTCAACATATGAAGTGCATACATAATTTCTTAATTAGAGTCTAGTAGTTATATTTATCTTCTTTCAAGTGAGCAACCAATTGCAAACACTTCAAGATAGTAATGTACAACAACTTTATTACAAACAAATCAAGTTTCGATATACTTAACATTCTTTCAACATATTATCATACAACTTCCATTTGATTTTTGCCTAAATTCTAGTGCAACTAATTTTTTACAAGCACAATCGAGAGTATGAGAAAAATAACGGGAAGTAAACTCACTCAGCCATGATGACATCTTTCTTGAAATGGAGGAGTCGTTCGGGATTTCCACTAATCGTAGTAATCTTCGGGATATGAACAATCCTCCTCGAGATTATCTAAAAGAAAGAAGAATACCTAATATGAGTATTTCATAAACTTCTATTCTTGAAGATTCTAATATTTTCTTAAAATCGCGGTAAAAATCGTATAAAGGGAAATTCCAACTTAAAATGGCCATAACTTGCTCATTTTAACTCGGAATTTTGCATACAATATATCATTTTCTACCTACTCGAAAAGATCTACGTATTTCTAAGCTTATTTTCGTAAAACTAAGTCGTTTGGGTTCCGAAAAGATAGCGACCATCTTTGCCACGAATTTTACAAAAAAATTGTTTTCCTTCTTGTAAACAAAGCTCATTTGAAAAGATAAATATTTCAAGTATTTTGTAAACTTTTTGAAAGGTATATACATATATGTAATGACTCATAACAATTGGATGAAGTAAATGAAGTTGTCTCAACTTGAAAAGGTAAAGTTTAAAAGATGTTGAACTTGAGATTTGTTGGAATATTCATTTTACTTTTGAAAAGATCTTGAGTTATTTGAGATGAATATTCCTTTTTCTAAATTTAATCTCTTGTGATTACTTTAAATTCCTAAGGAGTGGTTTTATTTTCTAAAGTTAGATTCCAACAACTTTTAAAAGTAATAAAATGATACTTTTATTTCTTGTAATGGTTCCAAAAGAATTTCTAATACTTGATGAAAAATAAGTTTTTATAAAACTTTTTGTTTATTTAAGAAAAATCGTTTCTTAACATGTTCATGAGTTCTTTAAGAAATCTATTTTCTACATTTATTTAAAAAGAACCTTTAGTTTAAGAAAATACTTCCTCATTTATTTTTGTTGAGACAAAAACATTATGTTCATGCATGAATATGAATCATAAACTATAGAAATATAAAGGAACATAATAACTTGGAAGCTTAAGTAAAGTAAATCAAGTATTGGGACCTTAGCTTCATCAAGGTACCCCGGGACTAAGAAAAGACTAGTCCCGAAAAGAAAAGGAATTATTTTGACTTGATGAGGACAAGTCTAAGACTAGAAAGACTAGTCTTAAGAACAACTTGAAATTAAATAAATTGCAATGAAGTAAATAAATTGCATGGAAGGTAAATAAATTGCAAGACAATAAGCTTATATGCTCTAATTAAGATATATAGCTATATAGATATTTAGATAGTTATGAACATAAAGGAAACATAAAGGAACATAAAGGAGTTGAGATTATGAACAAAAACAAAGTATGAACCTATTGTTGCTTTTTCAACCTTCATGGTTTTAGAAAATACACATTAAATTCATACTAAGTATATGAACATAAAGAAAGCTTGGAGGATTTTCTTGAAGAAAGTTTACCTAAAGAAGAAACTAAAGAGAGGTTTCTTGTAAGACTTCTTGGAGAGGATTTTTGAGAGAATTTGAGAGAGATTTTGGTATAGTAACTTTAGAGAAGAAGGGGTGTGTGTGAAAGAAGTAAAGGTATGAGGGGGTATTTATAGGAAAATGTGGGAGATAATTTGTGTTAATTAAATAAATAAAAACAAAATAAATTGAGGGGATGTGTGAGGGGGCCGGCGCAATTTTCATGCATAAAAGAGGGGAAAATTTATTTTTTTGTTATTTTGTTAATTAAAAGTAAGAAATGAAAGATATGAAGTTGTATTGGAAATGAAAATGTGTAAGAAATAGGTGTATGGTTTGTAAGAGTAGGTTATAAGAAAAAGTAGAGATAGGTGAATAGTGTAGAATAGTAGAAAATAGTGTAATGTAAAAGTAGACATGACAATTTAATGCCGGTAGTAAGCAAATACGCGTATAAAGCGATATCTGATATTTTTAGCTACCGAAAAATTACGAAATTGATATTTTTGGAAATCTTATATTTTTACGAGTCTAACGGTATATTCGAGATATTTTTCCTATTCCGAGCTCCCGGACATGTTTTTCAAGATTCGTGTCCGATCGGGTTCAAAGAACACTCGAATTTTGAAAAACTGATATTTTGATAAAACCTATAGCTATTATGAACTATTATAGCTAATTTTTCCAACTTCGTTTTCTAGGGCTTGAGAAAACGGTAATGCCAGACTTAAGCAGTTACGGTAAACTAGGGTTTGGTTGACTCTGGAAATCTGGTTGACTTCCAATTAGGTTTTAAACTATAATTCGAATCCAAAAATTTCGGGGATTTACAAAAAGAGTATGATGGGGGAACTCAATTATTTTCTTGGTCTCCAAATCAAATAAGTTGAAAATGGAACCCTTATCAATCAAGCTAAATATATAAGAGATTTGTTGAAAAGATTCAAAATGGATAATTGCAAATCAAAACCAATACCAATGAGCACAAGTATTAAGCTTGATAAAGATGAAAAAGGTAAAAATGTTTGTGAAAAGATGTATAGAGGCATGATAGATAGTTTATTATATTTGACATCTTCTAGACCTAACATCACATTCTCTGTATGTGTATGTGCACGATTTCAATCTTGCCCAAAATAATCACATTTGAATGCTATAAAACGCATTTTTAAGTATATTGCTAGCATGATTGAAATAGTCATGTGGTATCCTAAATTTACTTCTTTCAATCTTATTGGATACTTTGATTATGACTTTGTTGGGTGCAATGTAGATAGGAAAAGCACAAGTGGCACGTTGCCATTTTCTTATAAATTCCTTAATATCTTGGCACTCTAAAAAGAAAAACTCGGTTTCACTCTCAACTATTGAAGCTGAATATATAACAGTAGGAAGCTGTTGTGCACAAATTTTATGAATGAAACAAACCTTGCTTGATTATGGTTTAAAGTTTGAAAATGTTCCAGTTCTTTGTGATAATACAAGTGTTATAAATTTGACTAAAAATCCGATTCAACACTCAAGGACCAAGCATATCGAAATTAGACATCATTTTATTAGAGATCATGTTCTAAATAAAGGTATCATCTTAGGATTTATTGATACAAATATCCAGATTGCTAATATTTTTACTAAACCCTTGAGTGAATATCATTTTGAGCTTTAAGAGGAGAATTGGGAATGATCAAGTAAGATGAATGCTAAATACTATTGACCCAAGATGACCTAGAACATGTTTTCAGGTTAAACAAGTTGTTAAATATAATATTTGCCTAAAAATCTATTCTATGCTTGCTTTGATTTGATTATGTGAACATTTGTTTCTGGTCTGGTGAGTTTTAGTTGTTGCATATGTGATTTTATGAAGAAAGTGCTATGTTATTGATGGAGGCATGGCTAGAAGGTCCTGAGTCCTTGAAGTTGGTGCAGGTGACATCATAAGTGGATTTACTCTTGGCCTTTTGGCCATGCCTCCATAAATTATGTGTGCAAATCCAATATATGTAGGCTGGCTGTGTTGTGAAGTCTTCAAGTGTTGAGGCAAATCTATTGTGAAGTCCTACTGTATATAGGCAAATCTGTGGTAAAGTCCTATCTGTGTATAGTCATGTGGTGAAGTCCTCAGTGAGCATAGGCAAGTAAGATGAAGTCCTATCGCAGTATAGGCAAGTGAAAAGTGAAGTCCTACATGGATGTCGGCAAATGTGAAGTCCACTATTAAGGCAAAGGTGAAGTCCTCTGTTGATGAGACAACTGGTTGTGCTGATCTGGTATGGTCTTGCCTTGCTCCTTATTTTCAATCATGTTTTTGATATTTGTCACACCCCAATGGGTACCCTAAACGTGGCAGTCTGCCACACTCAATATTAAAGCTTGAGTATGACAACCTTAGTCATTCCAAAAGCTTTTATATTAAGTGTAAGGCTTACTTTCACAATTTTAGAGGACCATATATGGAATTATGTAGCTTAAGGAGATATAAAAACATATTAAGAAAAGAAGAATCACAAAATTATTTTCCATGGCATAAATTTTACAAACTTAGGGACAACTTACTAATCTATACATATTAACATGCTAATGCCAAGCTACTCTATTCAGAATTCTAATATACAAGGGGGATTACCTGCCCACAGGGTCCACGTGGCCTTAGCCATAAATACGGGAACTGCAAAAGATAGCTATCGGGGTATAAGCTAATAAGCTTAGTGAGAACTATTTCCATAAATAACTTCTTGTAACAAGATTCAAACAAGTTGGTTTAATCAAACAAATGTAATGCATCAAACACGTGGGCAAACAATCATATAGCTTTCCGGGAACTATATGTTGAATGGATTTACGCCCTCCATTCGGGGTTTGGTGATACTCAAAACAAGTGGTTTTAATAATAGAAAATTTAAGCTTGCGAGCACACATCGCCAAGCATTCAATAAAAACTTTTATACTTGCGAGCACTCATCGCCAAGTATTCCGAACCTACTTGATTTGACCTTGCTTCCGGATCAACCGCCAAGCATATTCCATTAAGCCGCCAAGCAATCGCTTTCGGATCCTCCGCCAAGTGTTGCTTTCGACATGAGCCTACTATCCTTCTCACCCAAGGATAATAGCCCAACCATGTAATGTGACTCACTTAGTGGTATGCATGAGTTCATTAATTTATAAAGTCATAACATAATTATTTTCAACTTTATGGTGATCAAGGAATTTCACACAAATCAATATTATACTAAAACAATCACTTAGAACAATTCGGGCTTCGATATTCTTAGAATTCTTTCAAGGAATTATTTTACATGCATATCGGTTTATCTTTTCCTAACTCTAGTGCAACTAATTTACAAGCACAACAAGTGTAGTTTAATGGAAATAAACTCACGATGCCATTGTCGCCTATTCTCTAAGCGGATGAGTCGTTCACACACTCCACTTAATCGTAATGGTTCTCGGGGTGAAGAAATCTTTCCTCCGGATCACCTAACCAAAGAAAATACCCATAATGAGTTTTTCTTGAAGATTTTCTTGAATTTTGACAAAACAATGTCAAAGAACGTTAAAGTTCGTGTAGAAGAATGTTCCAACTTAAAATGGCCATAACTTGGTCATTTTAACTCGGAATCGCGCATATAATATACCGATTTCTATCTACTCGAAAAGATCTACCCATTTCTAAAATTATTTCCCACAAACAAAGCCATATAGGTTCGAAAAAGTGGCGACAAAATTCACCACGGATTTCCAAGTAAAAACAACTTGGGTTCAAGAAATCAAAATTTGTTTGATAAATACTTAGTTATCTATATAGTTGAAAAATTCTCTTTTTGTAACTATATAACTCATATTTAAGCATGCTCAAGTGTTTTGTTGTCCAAATTATTTTCTCTAAGTAAAACAATATCGGGTTGAAGCTTTCGGAATTGTTTTTGTAAATTTCTTTGAAATGAATACCTTTTTTCTTTATTTTCTAAAAACGTTTTATGTTGGTTTTATTTATCTTTTTCTAAGTGACCTTTTGAAAAATGAAATTTTTCACTCTTTCTAGGAAATATGCTTTTCTTCGTGTTTTTCTTGTAAATTCCTTTGTTTAATTGTTTTGCAAAAATCCTTACTTGAAATTTCTCATTCTTTTCTTATATCTCATATTCTCCAAAAATAATCATTCATGTATGAAAATTAGCTTTCTTCATAAAATAATGTGGAACAATAAGGACTTTTTGTAGAAAAACTAATTTCTATAATCTTATTAACTTCTTCATTGTAACTTGAAAGAAATAACTTTATTATTTTCAAACCATAAATTTCTTTGCCTATTTATTTGCAAGGTCTTTTACTTAAAATTTTCCTTAGTCATCTCTTCTTATAAAAAGAATCATTTTTGTATCAACAAATATTTTCTTTTGGAAACAAGGTAGAATAACAAAGATTTGAGTAGCTTTTTAATAAAAATAGTTTCTAAATTCATAGTGAATCTTTTTGTAACTTGAAAATGAATGAGTTTATTTTTTGTTATCTTATAATTTTATTATTTCACATAAACTTATTCCTAAGTGACAAAGCCTACTTTTATTTCATATCTTTAGAAAATAAGACTTTTGGACAACAATCTAGATGACATGATGAATGAAAATAATAAGCAAAAACAACATAAGGCATAAATAATAAAATCAAGTATTGATCTTAGCTTTTCAAGGCTCCCGGGACTAAAAAATAAACTAGTCCCATAATAAAATAAATGAAAGAAAAGCTTGTTTTGACTTGATGAGGACAAGTCTAAGACTAGAGACTAGTCTTAAAAACAACTTGAAATAAATAAATTGCATTGAAGTAAATAAATTTTCATGAAAGGTAAATAAATTGCAAGATTATGAGCTTATATGCTCTAAGAGAATATGTATATTATATAATAGATATAGTAGATAGTTATGAACATAAAAAAACATAATGAACATAAGAGGAACATAAATGAATAGAGAAACATAATATAGAGGAATTATGATTATGAACAAAAACAAAGTATGAACCTATTGTTGCTTCTTAACCTTCATGGTTTTAGAAACATACACTAAGCTCATACTAAGTAATGAACATGGAGACTTCTTGAAGAACTTTTACCTAAAGAAGATGAGCTTAAAGAACTTCTTGAGAGCTTCTTGGAGAGAAATTCTAGAGAGATTTTGAGAGAGTAATTTTAGTGTAGAAGTGGTGTGAAAGAAGTGAAAGAGAAGGGGGGTATTTATAGGATTTTGAGGAGTGATTTTTTATGTGATTAAAATAAATGCAAAATTAAAACAATTTGAGGAGGGAGAGAGAGAGGGGCGCCGGCCATTGTACTTTAGAGGGGGAGAGATTTTATTTTGTGACTTTTTGATAATTAAAAGATGTAATATGTAAGGTAGATGTGTATAAATTATGGGAAAAGGTAAAAAGTTAAGATTTATAGGTTATGTAGAGTATAAGAGTAGGTGTAAGAAAAAGTAGAGATAAAAGAATAGTGTAGAATAGTAATGAATAGTGTAAATGTAAAGTAGATATGACAATTAAAGTACCGGTAGTAAGAAAATACGCGTATAATACTATATCTGTTATTTTTACTTACCGAAAAATTACGAACTGATATTTTTGGAAACTTATATTTTTACGAGTCTAACGGTATATTCGGAATTTTTTTACTATTCCGGGCTTTCCGGACACGTTTTTCGAGAATCTGTGTCCGATCGGGTTCGAAGGACACTCGAATTTCGCGAAACTGAAACTTTTATGAAACCTATGGTTTTACGAACTAATTCGAGCTAATTATCCCAACTTCGTTTTTCCGAGCCAAAGAAAACGGCAATGCCGGATTTAGATTGATCGGTAAACTAGGGTTTATTGACCTTTAGGGTTTCGTTTGACTTCCGGTTAGGGTTTTGTGCTAAACCGATTCCGAAAATTTATAGGGGTTTACAATATTTCATCATTTTTTTTGGATGAGTACAAGGGGGGGAGAGTATAGGGAGTATAGGATGCACAATTAAAATATGCATGAAGTCTGTTTTGATAAACAGAATTTAACGATTAAGTGTAGTTTTGTATTTTCCTAAAATTAAGTATCAAAAATCTATTTGAAAATTGGAAATAGAAAATTTTCTTAGAATCTGGATGCTTAATGAGGGGGTATGCTGTGGTGAATTTGAGTTAATTTTGCATAAATTGTCTTCATAAAAGAGGGAGATTGTTGAACTTAAGTGTTCAATATGAATTTTGATGAGACAATATAATGACAAATAACCATTTATTTGTTGTCAACTACACTTAATTAGTCCATGAATATATATGTGTGGTTTTGTGCATGTCTGTGGGGGTTTTCTACAGATTTTTAGCAGAATAGGGCACGTCGAGGCAAACTAAACAAGTATTAAATATGCAACAAGGTAAAGAAGCTTTTAGACCTCTCAAGGTCAAGTCGTTGGTCAACTTTAGGGCTCGACACATCAAATTTAGGGCTCGACATACCCAAAACCAAAGACTCAACTAAGGGCAAATGTCAGAGTGATTGTCGAGGTCAAATTTAAGCCTCGACATATCAAGATTAGGGCTCGACAATTTATTTTTTGAAGCTTAGCAAAACGTGTATATAAGAATTGTCGAGGGCAAAAATTTGCGTGTGATGAAGTGAGGCGCGATGGCTTAAAGTCTGAGGCTGATGTGGAAAAAAAGGAGCCTTGGAGCATTTAATCGGGCAAGTGTCACGCCCAACGGGTACCCTAAATGTGACAACCACGTACACAATATAAAACTTAAGAATGACTACCTCAGTCACTCGAAAGCTTCCATATTGGTACAAGGCGTACATTCACATTAAAGAGAGACCGTAGAGTAATGCATTTTAAGATATCGGCAGTGAAACATTCAAATAACACTAATATATTTCATCGAAATATAATGTCTTACAACTTGTACGGGTCATTCTCTTGATAATTCCTGTAAATCCCGAGATTTTTCATACAAATAGAAATAGATGAAAATATAAAAATAGAAAATAGAATGATAATATAGGACTTAATCAAGACCTTAGAATTAAAGCACAAGTAGAAATGAGGGTGTATATAATTTCAAACCCTAAAACAAAGTTATCTGGATAGTATTTAAGATTACTAATAAGATTTCATAGTGGGTATCAAAAACCCAAGAAGATTTCAAATTTATTGAAAATTAGATATTCGATAATGCTTATAGTTAGAAAATGATAATTTATAGATGAACCGTTAGGATTACGAATACACAATAAAAATATAAACAGATGTATAACTAATAATCTAGACTCCAAATAAATATTTGGATCACACTATTATTCTAGTTAGTAAATTCTTAAGCTATTAGAGCCTAAAACAAAAATTAACATATTAAGCTTATAAAAACACTAATCGTGAGAGATAAAATTCTAAAAATAATTTATCGCGCAAACTTTAAACTCAAAGTTAAACTTAATAACAATCTACAAAATTTTTAGAATTCTATATAAATTTTTTAAGATAAAACGCTTGAATAAATATCATGTTTAAACTCGTTTAGCCTAATAAACTACCTTAAAACTAACTAATCTTACAACTAAATAATATTTTAATCTTCTCTTTCTCAAATCTGGTCAAGTCAAGTAGCAAAATATGGAACAAAAATGCTTCATGTACGGTAGGGATTGCACCGATTTTCTCAAGCCAAACCATAATCTTCATTGTAAAAATAATACTACAATTAGTCAACAATATATACACACACTCCACTCATAATTGGCCAGCTGTATGAATCATTAAATGAAGCAAAAATAAGTTGTGAAATAGTAGAGGAAGCCAGAGAAATTTGGCTGCAAATCACGCACACGCAACCGCCTCATTTCGTCTTCTTTTCTCCCTATACTTCTATATAAACACTCATTTATACACAAACAAACAAGAACAATAAAATCTTTAACTCTCTACTTCAAACCATCACTAAAATCACGGCTAAACGAGCCCCAAAATTGAACTAAATTTGTCACAAAAACTAGTAGTCCAGATCAAGAACACAGTTTCTATTTAAACAAATAAATCTTAGAGGAAGAACACGAGGTAAGTTGCTGGAATTTGAATTGACTCCTTGCTTAAGAATTGTTCTAAAATGTGTTGTGAATATCCCAGGATCATAAACAAACCAAGAACAAGTTTTAAAAACATCCGAATAGCTCTAACAAGGTAAATTATCCTAAACCCTAGTTGCACTTCTCCTAATTCAAAAATTAAAGATCACATACATGTTGATGTGTTATGAGTTGATATATATAGATATATATCAAATAGGAACACTTAGGAATAGTTTGAAAATAATTATAACGTAGAAAATTGAAGAAACACGAATTGGTTCATCGGAGAAGATGATGAACAGTGTCAACATTGTCCCTACACGGCAGTGTAGACGTTGAACGCGGCAGCTTACGAGGGTAGGCCGGTGGTGTTTGAGACGGCTTACACTGGAACAGAAGCAAGTAAAATTTATTTTTACGTAAAATGAACGAACATCGGCTAGCTAGAGTTATACGCCGGCAGCGTATAGTCTGGTGTATGTGGGAAAGCTAGCAGCTTACAAGCCAACGCAACCTGATACGAAATAAAATGTAAACTTAAGACGCTGGCATCTGGGTTTCAACGCCGGCGATGTAGGAGCTAGTATACAAACTTTTTTTTCTTATATAAAGTCTGTATTACACGGACATAATATATATATATATATAATAAATAATAATAATAATAATAATAATAATAAAAATAATAATTAATATATTATATATACATATGTATATCAACACATAATTACTAAGAAATAAAATAAATACAAATACTTAGAATAACAGTATGTATAATATTTGATAATTTCTAAAACCCTAGAAACTGTAAGGAAATATTAAGTATTATTAGCAACTATAATTATCAAATATTTGTTTTATATAAATAAATAGGTAAGAATGGAAATTGAAATAAGCTAAATTTATGAATAATGTGACTTCTAAAAATAACAAAATAATTGTATGAAGTAAATTAAGAGAAATACGATGACACTAAACAATAATAAATGAATATGAGTTACTATAATGAGTCAGATAGAGAATAACATAAAAATAGTAATAATTATAAAATATAAACTTGTTAAATATTAATTTTTCGAATACGAGATAAATGTATATAAATATCAAGTAAGATCGAGACAAGCAACATGAAAATAAAGATTAATTGATAATTGTTATCATAAGACCATTAAAGGACCAAAATAAGTAGTAGAAACCGAACCAAATATCAATTTAGAACACTAGACACTTATAGGAGCTTAGTTATATAATCTATGTTATATTGATGAATATTTTATTCATCTCAATAGGTGACTTGGATACCATAGAGGACCTTCCGGTAGATTACTAGGATTAGTCACTATGAGAGGTGAGTAATTCAGTCATATTATATTGTTTGTGCTTGTAATTAGCGGAATATGTAATGCAAAGATAATAATATGAATGTTTTGATGGAAATGTGTTATGATTCAATTATATGATTGCTAATCTACCATTACAAAAGTGATAATACAATGGTATGATGATGTAAGTAGTATGATGATTATTGTGTGTAATGTATTACTACCATCAAACTGAATAAGAACTATTGACTTATTAAAATAACCTAGTCATGCATTGCACATATTGCATTATTGCATATATAAACGGGTGACAGCCTACTATGTATTAATATTTCGGTTCTCTATTAATGCTTGGTTTTTCTAAAATGTTAGTTCTTCAAAGATTTTCTTTGTTCTATCAGTTCTACGGGAACTAAGTGGCAACGAAGAACGCCGCCCGTGTATCACTTTGAAATGATTAATACTTAGGGAATTTCCAAGGATGGATACAGGAAATGATAAGTTAAAACAGTTATTAAATTTAAAGCGATAACCCTAAGACGAGAAATCGTTGATTTTCCTGTAAACTTAGTCTCTTCTTGGTAGGTGGGTCATAAAGTAAATGTTCTTCAACCCTAAAAAGAGGGCGTAAATATTTTTTCTATTTGGATTCTAGATCATCTAAACTTGTACATGAATATATGTTTGAGTGATTGCATTACATACGAGTTTTTATTAACTTGCTAAATGTGTAATATATCTGGTTATTCACTAAGCCGTGGTTTCGCTCACACTCCTACAGCATTTTCAGGTTTACACTTCAACCTTGGTTAATTATTTCCAGGAATATGGCTCCAGTAAGGGTTTAAAAGCTGGAAGCCTATAGCTCTATTTGGGATTAATGGTTTATATTTTCCCAGAATATATTAGCTAGTATTATCTTATCAGTTACGTATGTAGAGAATTACAAAAAGACTACTTGGTTTGTAATAAATTATGATACTTTATGATTAAGATGGCAGTTGTTTACTAATTTATTTCTTACAGGTAATCTAATGATAGTATTCAAGTGTAACTTGTACTACTTATTATCACGCCTCAGGGGGGTACCCTAAACATGGTGGTCCGTCGTACACAATACTAAAGCCTAGGAATGACTACCTCAGTCATGCAAAAGCTTCCATATCATGTACAAGGCATACATCACAACCAAGGGAACGCATAGGAGTCGCACAATTTATATTGATAATAAATAAGTAATAAGGCAAGAAGAATACTTATAATAAAACATAAACATGGTAAATTACAATTCTTAGGGGTGTATCCCTCTATTGTCTTCAAATCAAAATAAATACACTTATTAGAATTTCTCAAACATTAACATAGCATATAGTACATATAAGGAACCTTACAAAATTATTTCATCTTATGTTTCCATTTCCTTCATAGAAGCTTAACATCCTTCCATGACTTCCTTAACATTTTGATCCTCAATTTAAGCCACGGATATACCTATTTCAATAAAATTTATAGGGGTATAAGCTACAAATAGTTTAGTGAGATATTCCTTTTTATTCGCACCATGTTTTCAAACAAGTTCATTTAAATTTTCACACATATGCTATGTGTACAATGCAATAATCACGTGATTACACAAATATATATAGTTATATGGAAACTATATATAGAACGGATTTACCCCTCCGTATCGAAGGTTAGGGAATCGGTGATGAAGATCCTTGATCTTCGACCGCTAGTCCCTAGGTTCCCACCCAAAGCTTTGATTGGCGCGGCTCCAAATTTAGAGTCGCATTCTCCGGGCCATTTGGATTCTCTAGGAAGGAACATGGCCCATGTCACAGCACGATAACAGCCAATCCAACTTTACGTATAAGAGTAGGAGCCCTCCGAAAGAGATGTGACTCGATGGATGCTATGCATGAGCGTTTTATTTTTCTTAAGCCAAACCTTATTAAGGTTTATTAGGGGGCGATCAATCAATTTAATAAATAATAAGCAATCATATAAGTAAATAAACAAAAACACTTAAACACGTAGTTTGAAGTTGCGATATTCTTGATTCTCAGTTCATGCATAAACAAAGAATCATATATATTCATATCCCCAAATTCCCATACATATCCATTTTTATCTTTTCCTAGTATGCTAATGCCACTACTTTACAAGTACAAGCAAGGTAATGAAATTAAGAGGAATAACTCACTCATTCATTTCGCGATCTTCTTAATCGTAGTAATCCTTAGGAAAGGTAATATCGTATCCTTCGTCACCTAGAAAAAAGAAATACCCAGGATGAGTATTTCATAGAAATTCTATTTAAACTTTCTAATTCTATTTCACTATGTTCGTCAAATTCGTATGGAATGAAATTCTAATTTGAAATGACCATAACTTGCTCATTTTAACTCGGAATTTCACATATAATATACCGTTTTCTACCTATTCGAAAAGATCTATCCATTTATAAGGTTATCTTTATCATATAAGGTCATTTGGGTTCCAAAAACTTTGGGTACAAATTTAAAACGAATATTTCTAGATTTTGCAAAACCATTTTCTAACTCAACTTCATTCATAAATCCTTTAGTAAAAATATAGATATATAAATATGTATATAATTGATAAATCTTTTGAGTATATAGATAAGCTCACTTTATATGCAAAAATTCTAATGGTAGTGTCTCAAAAATTTATTTCATAAAACAATTCATTTTGAGTTGTTAAAACTTTAACTTTGACAATTTTTTTTCAAGTATTTTGAAGAAACTTTATATTTTCATAGGTTATTATAAATGAGTATATTCTTATTTTATTTTCTTCATTCTTTTTCCAAAAACAAGTAAATTTTCCTTTAACTTTGGTCTTTTACAATTTTTACTTCTAGTGATAAAATATCAAAGTTATCAAAAGTGTATTAAGTTGTTGAAAACCTATTTATAAATTTGTATTTAGAATGGTTTTAGAAAATTAGTCTTTCTTCTTATATTTCTTGTTTAAAATACAAGTTCTTGTTTTTCAAAATTTGATATTTAATTTCCTCTATTTTATTTGGAAAGAATCCTTTTTATTGATAAAAATCTTTTGTTTTTTATCTTATCATACTTTGTATTCTTTGGAAATAAGTTCCTTTTTTAGAAACTTGAAAATCATTATTTTTCTAAGTGGGTTGATAACTTTATGAGTTGATTTTATCTTAACTTTGAAAACTAGTCTGTTTCTTAGTTTTGTCATGGAGTTGAAAAGAGTTTAATCCTTAAGCTTTTTGTGAGAACTTTGAAAACTAACAAATTATTTTACTAAAACTTAGGTTACCATAATATACAAAGAAATGATTTATTTCTTATGTTTCCTTGGCAAAGCTATCTTTGTTATTTGAGAAAATTTTGAGAAAACTCTATTTCTATGTTGTTGATAATAACTCCATTATTTTGTGATAAGTCACATAATAGAAAATTTAGTTTTAAGTTCCTTTAATAAAGTAAAATTTTACTTTTAAATTAGTTGAGACAATATCATTATGTATATGCAAGTATTATGAGCATGTAAAATAATAAGAACATGAGAAAATACTAGAAACAAATAATAATAAGCAAAATAATAAAAATATCAAGTATTAGGAACCTTAGCTTCATCAAGGTATCCCGGTCAAGTATTGGGAGTCTTAGCTTCATCAAGGCATCCCGGGACTAAGAATAGACTAGTCCCAAAAGAATAAAGAAAATAAATAAAAGATTGTTTTGACTTGATATGGACAAGTCTAAGACTAGAAAGACTAGTCTTAAAAAAATAGCATGAAATAAATAAATTACAAAGTATGAAATTAAATAAATAATAAGTGAGCTTATATGCTCTAAAGATTATATATAAATACATAAATATATTTAGTTATATATGAATACGAAATTAGCATTATAACAACAATAAAATCAACATAACATAATAAAATAGGAAGTTCATGTGCAAGAACAAAACATGAATATGTTATTGCTTTCACTACTCTATGAGTTTCAAAATAACACCATAGTCATGTTAAGTTACATGACATAGATAACTAAATGGTTGGAAGAAATTTTTACCTAAAGTGTTTATGTGGTATGAAGACGATAGTGAATGTATGGTTATAAGGTTATTAAGAAATAGTAGTTGTATTGTGTATAGAGAGAAATTTTGTGAGTATTTGGTGAAAGAGAGTTTTGGTAGAGGAAAATTTTGTGGAGAGTGTTTGTGTAGAGAATTTGAGAGAGTTTTGGTAGTAAATGAGTTGTGTGAAAGAATGAAGGAAGAATGGGTATTTATAGAATTTTGGAGTGAAAATTAGATGTAATTAAATTAATTGAAAAAGAAAATAAATGAGGAGGGAAGAAAGAGAGGGGTGGACGGCATCAAGAGAGAGAGGGAGAGAAATTTGTTTAAAATTAAGTTTAAAAGAAAAGTATAAGAGAAGTTTAGTAATATGTGGTGTAGAATTTTTATGGGAAAAGAAAATTGTAATAAATAGGTATGTAGGTGTAAAAATAGATGGTAAGAAAAAGTAGAAATGGAGGAATAATAATGAATAGTAGAAAAGTACTATGAATAGTAAACTAAATAATTAAAATACCAGTAGTAATAAAAATACGCGTATAAATGCGATATCTGTAACTTTTAGCTACCAAAAAATTCTAAAACTGATATTTTTGAAAACCTTATATTTTTTACTAGTCTATTGGTATTTACAGAATATTTTTGTTATCTGGTGTACCAGGGCACGGTTTTTGAAAACTGATCCCGTTTGGATCCAAAGGACACTAGAATTTTGCAAATTTGATATTTCTAAGCTTCCCTATATTATTACGAACTATTATCAATAATTATTTCCATTTCGTTGTTTAAGGTTTAAGAGTGCGAGATTGCCGGATCTTAAACATTAGAGTTTGTTGTAAGCTTTGTTGACTTTTAGGGTTCTGGTTTGACTTCCAATTTTGTTGAGTTATTCGTAAGATCATGTAATTTTAGAGTTTTGACCGTATTATATTTTTTGTTTGATATCTATGGTTTATCTCATTTTATTTATGATTATTTAATAGTTTTCAGTTCTCAGGATCGTTTAACCGAGTTTAGGGTTAAAGGTTGACTCAGTTTGACTTTTGGTGAAAATTGAAACGTTTGATTCTAAAATTCGCCTAAGGATTTAAGATCTTAGCATTTTGTTGTCGAGTGTTATTTGGATATATCGTTTTGATTTGCGTTTTAGGAATCGGGTAGATGATTTGATTGGCGTATGGATGTTGATTCAACCGATAGTTGGATTTTATATTTTGTTTCGAGGGTTCTCATTTCTCATATCTTGTTTAGAATTAAATTTTAACTTGGTTCAATTTTTAGGGTTTCGATTCCGGTGTTTGACTCTTAGGATTATTTCCTAAGAATTATGAAATTTTCAGGGATTTACACTGATACTAGGGTACCCTCGAGGCGTGACAATTGCTATAACAACATAGTCTTACTAAGATAAATAACTAAAGTTAGAAAATTTTAGAAGAAATCTACTCTAAGACTTTAAAACAGAGTTCCTCCAAAAGCTTCCCAAAATAAATATTCTATCCAGATGATCAAGGTGGTCTCGGGTACGAAACAAAGGTCCTGCAATATCAAAAGTCTATTAGGGTATAAGCATAACAAGCTTAGTGAGATATTCCTCATGCAAAAGTACTCATAGTAAGCATTCAACCAAGTTCATTAAATAAGCATATGAAATGCAACAACCATATGATCAAACAGTACATACAACAATATGGTTTCGTATGTATGATGGATTTATCCTTCCATCGGTGGTTAGAGAATGATTTAAACTAGGCTCCAAACGACATCCTTAAAAGTTGCATGTGTCTTGGGGTTCTAACAAACCGTACTACTAGTTCTCGGGCTTTCTTTACCTAAAGCGATTGATCCGACTCAGCTACAACATGAGGCCGTATTCCCCAAACGTCCTAAATCCTCAAGACGTAACTAGGCGGCTTTCCTTTTCGGTCCCACGCTGAGTAGTAGTAACAAAAATTCGAAATGATATTTTAAGTGGTATGCATGAGCAATTTATTTATGGGGTATCCAGTCCAACATTAATTTATTTAAAGCGATCAAGCAATAATAGCAATACATACATAGAAACAATTATATCAATCACATATTGGGTTCTGATATACTTATCGTTCATTGATCTCACATAACAATTCACATACATAATTCCAATGATAACCCACATGCATATCAATTTTATGTTTTCTTAACATCTAGTGCCCTATTCTACAAGCATATGCACGAATACGTAAACGTAAAGGAAACTCACTCGTCCATAGCGATCTTCTATGAGTCGAAGTAATCCTCGGAGAAGAGAAGATCTTGGTCCTTGATACCTAAACAAAAGAACTACCCAAAATGAGTATTTCATCCAATATATACTCAAATTCTCTAATTCTATCTTATTGAATTCGTTAAAATTCGTATGAATGGAAATTCCAACTGAAAATGGCAATAATTTGCTCATTTTAACTTGGAATTTCACACATTATATACCGATTTCTACCTACTCGAAAAGATCTATCTATTTCTAAGGTAATTTTTATCAAAAGAATCCATTTGAGTCTTAGAACAGTGACGTACATAACTGTTATGAAATTCCAGTTTTCAAAAACATAATTTCCAAGCTTTTCTTCATCCAAAAATTCTTGTATCAAAATATAAATATTTGTATAGTTGGTAAATCTTTTGGACATATATATGTAGACTCATATTGTATGCATAAATTTAGTGGTGTTGTCTCAACAATGATTTTTGTAAAACAATGTGTTTTAAAAGTGAGAAAAATGCTAAGACTTGAAAAATTCCTTTTTAGTCTTGTTGGTAAAATTTCTTAAATTATTATAAGTGAGTGTTTTCTTATTTTAAATTCATTTATTAACCTTTGAAAACACTTTAAAATTTCAAAAAAGTAATTTTAGTCTTTTTAATATTCCTACAACTTCATTTAGAAGTTGAAAAATATAAATTTCTAAGTATTTCTTGGTAAGACTAAAATTTCCTTAAGGTGGTCATGTTATGTTTTCTTGATTTTTCCTAAAGTTAGTTCCGCTTTAAACAATAATGTTCTTCTAAGTTATTTACCAATTTTATTTCCTAAGTAAAACTTATCCTTAAAAGATCATTCTTTGATGATTTTGTAAAACTTAACCAAACCTTAGTATGTTGATGAAAACTTTACAAATGAGTTTAAGAAAACTTTTGTTAGACGAAGAATTAGTAACATTAAGTTTAAAGAAACTTTCTTATTTCATTGGTTTGAAAAGAGAGTATGTGAAAACTTTATTTTATGTGTTCTTTGATAAAATCCCATATAGTATTATTACTAAAACTTGTGCTAAACTTATCTAACTTTAGAAAATATTTGTTGAGATAAAACTTTAAGTTTTTATGGAAAAATCATTTCTCATGTGAGAAAATTTATTTTTAAAGAGAGTTCTTATTTTTATTACTTAAGAAAACTCCTTTTCATTATGGTTGAGACAATATCAACATGTTCATGCATGAATGAGATTGTGTAGATATAGGAAATATAACAATATCACATAATAAGATAAGATATAAATAAGAGCATAATAATAAAGTCAAGTATTGAGAACCTTAGCTTCATCAAGGTATCTCGAGACTAAGAATAGACTAGTCCCAAAAAGAAAAGAAAAGAAAGAAAATTGTTTTGACTTAATAAGGATAAGTCTAAGACTATCACGCCCCAAAAGATACCCTAAATGTGGTAGCCCGCTACATATAATATCAAGACTCAAGAATAATCACCATAGTCATGCGAAAGTCTTAGTATTACATGTAAGGCATCTAGCACGGTAATAGGAGATGCTTTTGGGAAGTGTGGTCTAAGCAAGTAAAAATGAACATACAAGAATCTAGAAATAAAATAGATCATAATATTCATAATTAAAGGTCTATTACATGATCCTTAAGGGCATATCTCAAGCTAAAATCCAAGGATAAAAATAACTAATACTCTATACAATCCTTTAATTCTACATCAAAGATTTCAAAGAAATTCTATTCTAATTCTTCAAGTAGATTTCCTTCAAAAGCTCAAAAAGAAAACTTACGCGGATAAGAGGAGAACTCGGGTACAAAACCAGGTGTTTCTTGAGAATACAAATATCTATAGGGTATAAGCTTACGGGCTTAGTGAGTAAATCCCAAAATTCATACTTGATATAAAATATCAACCAAGTTTATTAAGCAAGCAAATGGGCTGCAACAAACACGTGAGCATACAAGACATATGATTTTTCGGGAATCATATGTTGAATGAATTATCCCCTTCATTCGGGGTTAGGTATTCTGGCCCATTACGGCCACTACTTCTTTTAAAAATATTTTAATAGATCTTACCGGCTCCTATACATCATAAAAAACATGTAGTTATTACCGGCTCCTACTAGCCATCAATTTTTATGTAGATTTTACCGGCCCCTACTCGCCACATACATGATATACCGGTTATGCCTACCACCACTATCACACGCTTGTCCTACCAATTGTATAATAGCAAATGCAATATGACTTAACATATGAAGTGCATCCATATATTCTTAATCAAAATCTATTCGTTATATTTTAATTTCTTTCAAGTGATCAACCACTTTCAAACACTTCAATGTGATAATACGCATATAATTTATTACAAGCAATTCATGCTTCGACATACTTAATATTCTTTCAACATATTATCATACAACTTCACATTTTATCTTGCCTCAATTATAATGCAACTAATTTTACAAGCACAATCATAAGTATGAAAAATAAAGGGGAGTAGACTCATTCGGCCATGATGGTACTTCTTTCTTATGGATGAATCGATCGGTTAATTCCACTAATTAAAATAATCGTCTAGATACGAACATCCTCCTCGTAATCACCTAATCAAGAAGAATACCCAAAATGAGTATTCTTATTGATTCTATGGTACTTATAAAAAATTTGTCATAAGATCGTTAAAATTTGTATATAAGGTAATTTCAGCTTAAAATGGCCATAACTTGGCCATTTTAACTCGAAATTGCGCATATAATATACCGTTTTGTACCTATTCGAAAAGATCTATCCTTATCTAAAACTATTGTCATCAAACTAAGCCTTTTGAGCTTCAAAAAAGTGGTGATCAGATTCACCATGAATTTGAAAAACTTACTTTTCTTTACAAAACTTATATAAAAGATATAGATATTATAATGGTTTGAAACACCTTTAAATATATATATATAATATATATGTAGATTCATTTGACTCATATCAAATACATGAAATTAATGAAGTTGTCTCAACCATGAATTTTTGTAAAAGCAAAGTCTTCCAAAAATTTTGGAAAGGTAAAACTTTTTGAAAATTTCTTCTTAGCTTACTAGAAACTTTCTCAAGTTATTTTAAATGAGTATTTTCTTTTCCTTAATTCCATCTCCTTAGTCTTTTTAAATTTCAAAAGGATGATTTTCGTTTTTCTAAATTCCTTATAGCTTAGTTTCTAATACTTTTTGAAAGAAGTAATAAATCTATTAATTTTAGATTTTCTTACATTTAAGGAAATGATTTCCTAAGTTTGTTCATTAATTTTATTCCTTAAGATCAATTTATTTTTTTGAAAGGAAATTTTTTGGTGTTTGTTACGCCCCATAGGTACCCTAAACGTAACAGTCTGCCATATGCCATGTAAGACCCACGAATTACTACCTTATTCCTTCGGGAGTCTTGTATAGACGTAAGGCGTCCCTTTATGACAATAGAATACTTGAACCGATGGAGATAAAGAGTTTAAATCAACATTCAATAGCATTAGAATATAAATCAAAACACATATATAAATAGTTACAAAAACTAAGAAGCATTCCCCCGCAAAAGAATATTGTTAAGAGGTCTAATATAGTCATCTAGAGTCTTTTGGTTTCCTACGGAAGTCTAAATAGAAATGAATATAACTTCTAAAGGAAATGCCTAGCTCCTGTACCTGAGCTGTAGAGTGCCTCTATCTAAGCCAGATAAACAAGTGCTGCAACAAATAAAAACTGTAGGGATGTAAGTTACACTAGCTTAGTGAGTGAGAACTTTTAAGATTATATTCATAACATATCATACAAGCAAGTGATTAATCAGGCAAGTGATATGCATCAAACATATCGAAATCAACAGACATATGACTAGCCGGAAATCATATGTGAATGGAATTTCGCCCTCCATCCCGAGTCAGTAATTAACGAATACTGCGGTACTACTAAAATATGCCGTTTTGGATCACGGTCAACTAATTTATAATTTCGTTTATGGATCACGATTAACCAACTTTTACTCTGTTTTTGGATCACGGGCAACCAACCAATGCTAATACTCCATCCCCATTTGTGATACGAATGAGTCCATATTCTATAAATTTCGAATAGTCAATTATGCCAATTCCTTAGGTGATCAATCAATAATCGCAGACAATCAATCCTAATTCATCTATACAACCATTAGTTAATCACCTAGCTTCGATATTCTTATTTTCAATTTCTCAAATCAGCAGTGTAATGCCCTAATCTGTTGGCATTACAACCCGCCACGTGTCCTCTCTTAATAGAGCACGCTAAGGCTATAATTTCCACAATTAACCTGAATAACACCTGTATAACTCATAAGGTATAGAAAAAGATATATGGTCCTCATAAATAAATCATATGACAAGAATGAAATCTCCATAATCAGAAAACTAGACATTGTTGATATAACTGCAGGTCAACAAGTCAAACCATACCCTAAGACTATCACCACAAGAAAACTCCAAATACAACTTAAATGTTCAATGAAAAAAATATAAATTAGACATAAAAAGTCTTCTGTGATCCATCCTATATCATCTATGACTATACAACTAGTCATCAGCAGGGTAGTCAGGATCGCTAACGCCATCCCCATCCTCATAGACGATATCAAAACCCGATAGATCATATATCACGCTATCATTACCTGTACCTAAAATATAATAGAATGAGCGGCGAAGCCCAGTACGATAATATCCAATCCAGTTCAAGCAAGGTTATGCACATACAACATGTATAAATATATGCAACTAAACTAAATGCATACAACAGATTATTATCTATTTTAGTCCAGCAAAATAACACGATTCAGAATCTAGTATACATAAACCCTAAACTCAGGGTAACTCAGACTCTGCTATAAAAACAACCAAATGATTTGAAAATAAGTAATCATATACATATATGGATGAGTGGGTACTCCCCAAACAAACCAATTCCTGAACACCTAAATTCTACCAGAATCATTTCTTAGCACGAGTCCACTCGGGACAACCTCACACTAAGATCATCAGGGTGCCTCACCAGTATCACTGTCTGCCAGGTCTCTACTGATCAAAGCCAACCACAACCAGACAGATAATTATTAAGTCGAATATTTATTAAGTTCATTATGCAATTCTATTCCTACATCCATTCACAAAAATTCTAATCTACAAACACATACATCAAACAATGGATTGGTCGTACCTTTCTAAATCTCAGGAATATAAATCAAATCCTCTGAATTTGATACCAACAACACAAAGTCAACCCAAACTCCACCAACTCCTATATCCACATCAACAACAGTTTCACAAACTCCAAATGTCCTATTACAATATATATATATATATATATATATATATCAACAGACATGATCGCAGTATCTTAACAAACATGAATTCTCCAAAAATCCTAACCTGAAAAGAAATCTCCGTTATCTGCACCGTCTATTCCAATCAAACTCCACAATTATCTTCAAGAATAATAAGGAACCGCATAAAATTCCTCAATCACCAAATATTTTCACCAAAACCCTAATTCGCAATACATTAAGAACATATAAGGATTGTTTAGATCATATTTTGTTAGAATCTATAATAGAGGAGATTTACTTACTATTTTGAATCGCTAAAATCCGTCTCGCATTCACCAATTCATTGATCTTACACATGCTAGGGTTTTTCTCCAAAAACCTTCATATAAAAATTCAACCAAACCCTAAGAAACTTGTATAAATTTGTAGAGAATCCCAATGAAAAAATTAAGATTACTTACTTTGGATCATAAAATATTCTCCTGATCATTTTCCAAGCATATATCTCCAAGAACTCTCCAAAACTCTCTTTCACGAAGGAGAAATGATATAAAGAAAAATCAGTCGAAAATGATTTTCGTGTCTTGTATTTATAGAAATTTGGTCATACGCCGGCCCTAAGCCGGTGGTGTACCTGCAGATTTTGCCAGCTTACACCATACGCTGGCAAGATCTACACGAACGCCGGTAACATTCGTCGAGGCTTTGATCTCCAGAATTCAAATTCTCCCATCGTACGCCGGCAAATCTTTGACCTACGCTAACAGTTTCATGCCGGTGTTGAGAAGAAACCCTATGAACACCGGCAGCTTTCCTCCCAGCGTTAAGAAAAATGCTACTGTTCCCATCCTACGTCGTCTCTAAGCCGGCGGCGTAGATTTTCCAAGAGGCAGCGAACAATTTGTTATAGAGTACGCTGGCAAATTTAAAACCTAGGTCGGCGGCGTTCTTCATCAGAGATGCCAGCCTTCATTGCAGAAATTAATGAAATTGATCCAATTGATGCCAATCTTGTTCTAACACGAAATTGATCAAACTTAACCTATTTTTAACATCAACATAAAGGCATATTAGAATTTAGTAGCTTGTGAACACTTATCACTTAAAATTATTTTGCATATTACAAGCAGCAAACATACATAATTCCCATTTATCCCCACCATATATATACATTTATCTTTGCTTAGATCTAATACAACTATCATTACAATCACATACAATAAATGGAATCGGAAAGAAATACTCACTTAGCCATTGGAGCACCGGTCCTCTAGTAGTAATAGTCTGGTGGAAGGGAATCGTCAATCTTAGGGTCACCTAAAAAGGAAGAAATACCTAATGAGTATTTCATCACTTAACTAAACCAAGCTATTAAACAAAACTAGTAATTTCGTAATTCTTTTATTTGTGGAAGTCTCGACTTAAAGACCATAACTTGGTCATTTTAACTCAGAATTTCGCAAATTATATATCCATTTCTATCTACTTCGAAAGATATATCTAATTATAATATTATTTCCAAGTTTTGAGAATGTTTAGGTCTCAAAAATCCTGATAAGTTCTATCAGTAGCGAAATCCAATTCCAAAAAATAGTTTTGTGAATGTTTGTAATGTTTTCTACTATATTGATCAACTATACATGCAATATTGATGATTTCCTATTATGAATGGCATGTTATGAGCTTGATGTATGTATGCTCTTGACGATATTCACTAAAAGAAAATTTTAGAAGCTCTTTATTTTGTAAGACTCCATGAATACTTACTCTTAAGAAGACTAGTTTCATGACTTTGACCATTCTCTTTTGTTTTTGAATTATTTCTTAGATAAATCTAGTTATCCTTGCTAAAATTGAGTCTTTATTATATCTATTCCTTAAGGCCTTCATTTCTTCATAAAATCCCCATTTTATACTTTGTAAACATATTTTCAAATAGGGGCTATTCCTAAATCCGAATTTTGTACCAAGGGTTTTAAAGTGATTTCTTCAAGAAAAACTCATTTGATACTTTAAAATTTAAGGCTCTATTATACCTATCCCTTAAGGATTTCATTTCTTAAATAAAACTTTCATTTTGAGTTTAAAAATAGGTGTTTTCATGCCATTACTCCTTAATTACGAATTTCTTAAAATGACAAGCAATTCAAAATTTTCTACTTTATTTCTACTCCTTGTTTTACATATTTTTCTTGGCAAATCCCATCTCAACTTATAAAAATCATCACTTAATGATATCTATTGCATATACTCTTCATTTTTCATATAAAACACAAGTTTTAGAGTTGATAAAAGGGTTTTTAAGGCATGGTCTTCAAACCATCCGAATTTACACTTGCTCATTTCAAATAAATAATTTTCCTTTTTGAGTTTCTTATCTCATCTACTTAAAGATCTACAAACTACAATATTTATATACACAAGACAAAGGCCTTTATGATCATTAATGCACCAAAACACAAAATATCTATAAGATCATGAATGTTAAGTATAATATGAGCATTTAAATGCTAGATTACTACTTAGGATGCATGAAATGGTGTTTGAAAACATGAATAGATTTTTATGTAAGATCTTTACTTTACTCTACTACTAAATGCATGAACATGAAGATCATCATATAACAACACATTCAAATACAAGATCTACTCTTGTGATGGCTTGATATTCATGTAGTAGTATTTTTTGTCCCTAGCAAGAGCTCATGGGGACTTAAGATGAAAATACTAATGAATGGTCTTGCCATTACAAGGTTTAATGGTAGAAAGGTAAAGATCCATCACCTAAAGCTTGGAATAAGAGAAAATGAAGAAAGAAAATTATTGTGTGAGATGTGTGTGTGTGTGTTGGAGGCTTAGGCAACAAGAAGAAAAGAGAGAGAGTTTGTGAAATTTTGAAAAAAAAAAAAATGAAGAAAGAGAAAGAAGCATAAAAGAATATATATAGTTAGTTAAATTAGGTTTATGTGATTAAAATAAAGAAGGAAAAATAAAACAATTGAGGGCAAGAGGGGGGGTTCACGCCGATTTGCAAAGGAGAGGGGGGAGTTTGAATTTGTTTTGTTTTATTTATTTAATTGTAATAATAAGTCTTAAAATGTAATAATTTCTTAAAGACAAAAATTCTTGGAAAAAAAAATATAATTGAGTGTTTTGTAAGGATGTAAGAGTAGGGTGTGGCTTATGAGTGTACTAGGTTGTACTTGTGAATAGTATTGAATAGTAATCAAGACAACTAATTTACCAGTAGTAAAGAAAAATACGAGAAAAATGCTATATCTGTATTTTTTATAAACCAAAAAATTATAAAAATTATTTTTTTGAAATCCAATTTAAATATCGGTTCTAAAGAGTATTCAGGAATATTTTTTGAATTTCGAGTCCCGGGGCCCGCTTTTTCGTAATGGATCTCGAGAAGGCCCGGAATGGAAAATTTTTCGAAATCAGATCTTTTTATGGTTTGAAATATACTTTAGAACAATATTCTAGATTAAATTATTTTACAAAAGTTCTTTAGTTTAAAATCGAAGAAAGCCGGATTTAGGGTTCTTAGGTTTTCTCCCAAGCTTAAGTTAATCCGGTTTAGGGTTTTGGTTTCCAATTCCTGAAGTCTACTTGGTTACTAGGAAACCAGGGTTTACAGTATTTGTTAAACTAGTCTATTTGAAATTCAAAGGATTATTGAAAAGTGAAGTTAAATAAAACTTTTGTTTAAACAAGAACTTAAAATTTCTAATCTTAAAGAATACTTTTCCACTTTACAATTTTGTAAGGTGTAAGTGTGTTTTATCTAAGAATTCCTATATTTTTGGTTTCTAAATTTTATTCTGGGCTCCATTAGATTTCTTATTATGATAACATTTATTTTGAAAAGAACTTCTATTTAAGAAAACCTTTTTTCTTCTTTATCTTGTTAAGACAAAATCAATATGTTCATGCATGATTATGAATATGAAATTATGAAATATGAAAGCATAAGAAGGACATAATAAGTAATAAAATAAGCAAGTAAAGAAATATGTCAAATATTGGAACTTTAGCTTCATCAAGGTATCCCGGATTAAGAATGGACTAGTCCCAAAAGAAATAAGGAAAAGAAAGCAAATATTGTTTTGACTTGATGAGGACAAGTCTAAGACTAGAGACTAGTCTTAAAATAACATAAAATAAATAAATAAATTGCATAACTTGGAAGTAAATAAATAACAATAAGTTATATAATCTAAAAATTATATGTAAGTACATAATTATATCTAGTTACATATATATAAGAGGTTAACATAAAATCAATAATAATATGAGCAAAAGTAAAATAACAACATAGGAATATATGAATACATTTCATGAACAAGAACAATTCATGAACATAGTGTAGCTTTCATAACATTAAGTTTAGGAAATTCACACCATGGTCATATAAAGTTACATGACATGGTAAGAAAGATTTTAAGAAAATTATTACCTAAAGCAGTGTTTGTAGAAGAAAAGAGGGTTTTTGAAGAAAATTTTAGAGAGTTTTGGGAGAGTATTTGAGAGGGGAGTTGGAGAGAGTTTTAGAGTGAAATTTTGTAGGTAGAAAATGTGTGTATGAAGTGAAAGAGGAGGGGGGTATTTATGGGAAAATGGGGAGCGAATTTTGAGTGATTTAATTAAAGAAAAATTAAAAAAAAAAAGAAGAGAGAGAGGGTGGCCGGCCATGCTTGGTGTAGAGGGAGAGAGATTTGATTTTTTGTAATTTTGTATTAAAAGTAATAATATGTAAGATAGATATGATATAAAGTTATGGAAAGGTAAAAAGTAAAGATAATAGGTGTATGGAGTTGTAAGAGTAAGTATTAGAAAAAGCAGAGATAAAATAATAGTGTAGAATAGTAATGAATAGTGTAATGTAAAGTAGATGTGACTAGTAAAATACTGATCGTAAGAAAATACGCGTATAAATGTGATATCTATTATTTTTAGTTACCGAAAAATTACGAAACTGATATTTTTGAAATCATTGTATAAATCGGTCCTAACGTGTTATCAGAGTATTTTTATTATTTCGGGCTCTAGGACACACTTTTCGAGAAACTAATCTCGTTTGAGTCCGAAGAACACTCGAAATTCGGGAATCTGGTATTTTTATGTTTCCTCAAGTTATTATGAATCATTATCACTAATTATCTCGACTTTGTTTTCTAGGCTAAAGAATACGAATGCATGCAGGAAACTAGGGTTTTTATACTAATCTTTCGTTGACATTAGTGTTTCCAGTTGACTTTTAATTCTAAGATCGAACTTAAAATTAACCGAAATTTTAGGGTTTACGACCTACTCCCCTAAAGAAAGTTTTGTCCTCAAAACTTGAAATCCGTACCTGATTATTCAAAGAGATTCAGATATTTCTTTCGAATCCCCTCTTCGGCTTCCCAAGTAACCTCTTCTCGCGAATGATTCCTCCATAATACTTTGACATATTGGATCTCCTTATTTCTTAGCTTTTGAACCTTCCAATCTAGAATTTGAGCCGGATGTTCTTCATAGGTCAAGTTCTCCTTTAATCTTACCGGTTCAAGTTCCATAATCCGATCGGGGTCGAGTACATACTTTCTTAATACCAAAACATGGAAGACATTATGTACTCCCAACAGGTTTGGTGGCAAGGCCAAGCAATAAGCCAGATCTCCTACTCATTCGAGAATCTCAAATGGCCCGATATATCTTGGGCTTAGCTTTCCTTAAGCCCAGACACGATGAATACTCTTTATTGGATTTATTTTTAGATACACATGATCGCCAACGTCAAACTCAAGGATTCAGTGTCTTTGATCTACCTAACTTTTCTTTCTATCCTGGGCCTCTTTCATCCTTTGTTCAATAATCCTGACTTTGTTTGCGGCATCTTAGATGAGATCTAGTCCAATTATCAATTTCTCCACATCATCCCAAAATAGAGGTGATCTGCACCTTCTTCCGTATAAAGCTTCATACAATGGCATCTTAATTGTCGAATGATAACTGTTGTTGTAAGAAAATTCTACTAAAGGTAAATGTGCTTCCCAGCTTCCCTTGAATTCCATAACATATGCTCTCAACATATCTTCCAAGGTATGAATAGTTCACTCTGACTGTCCATCGGTTTGTGGATGATAAGTTGTGCTAGGCATCTTCTCCATCGAGTAGGTCATGTTGATGGGGATGAAGTGTGCCGACTTAGTAAGTCAATCCACTATTACCCATATGGCATCATATCCAACTGATGTTCAAGGTAGACCACATACAAAATCCATCGTAATTTGATTCCATTTCCATTATAGTATGGTCAATGGTTTCAAAAGTCCTCATGGCTTTGGTGTTCAATCTTTATTTGTTAGCATATAGGATACTTCATTACGAATTCAGCTATATCTCTTTTCATACCATTCCACTAAAAGCGACTTTTAAGATCTTGGTACATCTTGGTTCCATCGGGGTGCATGGTATATCCTAAGTTATGTGCTTCACTCATAATTTTCTTTTTTATCTCCTCATCATCTGGCACACATATTTTTTCCTTCATTCTCACTACATCCTCATCTATCTCAAAATCATCATACTTTCCTCCTTGTACTTCACGTTTCACTTTTTGTATAACTTCATCATATTGCTGAGATTCCTTGATCCTATCTATCAGAGTTGGCTCTATCACTAAGTGGGAAATTTCCACTTCTACATTTTGTCCCACAAATTCCATGCTTAATCTCTCGAATTCCCTCATAAGCTCTTTTTGGGTTGTGAGTATGGTTGCAACTTCTCCATGGTTTTTCCAACTTAAAGCATCTGCTACTGCATTCACTCTTCTGAGGCAATAGTTTATCCCGAGATCATAGTCTTTGATCAACTGCAATCATCTTCTTTGCCTCATATTCAATTCCTTTTGTGTAAATAAATACTCGAGGCTCTTATGATCCGTGTATATCTCACATCTCTGTCCATATAGGTAATGCCTCCAAAGCTTGAAGGCAAAAACAACAGCAACTAACTCAAGATCATGCGTCGGGTAATTCTGTTCATGCGGCCTCAATTGTCGTGAAGTGTACACAATTACCTTCCCTTCTTGCATAAGTATGCATCCTAAGCCATTCCTTGACGCATCGCTATGGACGGTATATGGCTTTTCTGGATCTGGTAGGGTTAGAATTGGAGCAGATACTAACTGTTGCTTTAACTCCTGGAAACTTTGTTCTTGCTTCTCATTCCAGATAAACTTCTCATTCTTCTGGGTCAACTGAGTTAGCGGCTTGGCTATTTTTGAGAAATCTTGTACGAACTTTCTTTAATAGCCAGCTAATCCAAGGAAACTTCTAATCTCAGTTACCGCCCTTGGTTGTTTCCATTCCATTATAGCCTTAATCTTTTCGGGGTCTACTAATATTCCATTTCCCGAGATAACATGTCCTAGAAAGGATATTTGGTCCAACTAAAAGTCACACTTGGATAGTTTAGCATATAACTTGTGCTCCTTTAATGTTTATAATGTCATTCTCAGATGTTCTTTGTGTTGCTCCCATGTCTTAGAATAGACCAAAATATCGTCGATGAAGACAATTACGCACTTGTCCAAAAGCGGCTTATACACTCGATTCATCATGTCCATGAAAGCAGTTGGTGCATTAGTCAATCCAAAGGGCATAACCATGAACTCATAGTGCCGATACCAATTCTGAAAGTGGTCTTTGACACATCTTTTGGTTTTATCCTTAGCTAGTGGTATCCCGATTGCAAATCAATGTGTGAGAACACACTTGCTCCTTGTAGTTGACCAAAGAAATCATCAGTCCTTGGCAATGGATACTTATTCGTTATAGTGACCTTATTGAGCTCCCGGTAATCAATACATAGCCTCATCGATCCATCCTTCTTCTTTACAAATAACACCAAAGCTCCCCAAAGCGAGACACTTGGTCTAATGAATCCTTGGTCAAGTAATTCTTATAATTTCTTTTTAAGCTTCGATATGGTGACTTGGATATGGGTTCTGTCTTTGGCATTAAGTCGATCTCAAAATCAATGTCTCGTTTTGGAGGTAACCCAGGCAATTCTTCCGGGAAAACATAAGAGAATTCATTAACGATGGGGATGTCATCAATGTTAGGCCTTTCTTTCTCCTTTTTCATACTTCCTACATAGCTTTCAACTTCTTCAATTAATTCGAATGAATTTAACTCCAATCTTTTAGAGGCCGTGAATTCTCCCAAAAATGTAGCTTTCTTCCCATCATGTCCCATGAATTCCACTTTCTTACTCTACAATCTACCATTGCTTCTACCACGGACAACCAACTCATTCCAAGAATCAATTTGTACTTGCTAATTTCCACCACTATAAGATCAGTGGTTGCTTTATGGCATTGTATCTTCATGGGGCAATTCCTTCTTACATCCTTAATAGTCACCACGCTACCCATGGGGGTTTTTATACAAAAGCTTGTTGTGATTGTGGTGATGGGTAAACCGGTCTTCAAGGCTACACTAGCAGCGATAAAGGAATGTGTTACACCGATGTCGAAGAGGGTATAAGCGGTCAGGTCCCCTATTTGTATGGTTCCTACGTTCAAGACGCGTGCGTTACTATCCTTATTGTCTTTATAGGGTTTCCTAAGCATCTATCATTTCTCAACACATATCGTATCTTATTACTTAATAGATATTAAAATAAGCAGATATTTATGGATTGAGGCTAACCTATAACCAAGCTATAGTCATACTCCTCTCCATTGTTTAGGGCAGCCAATTCCACTCCTTCAACAGCATCTTCATAAACCCATTGCCCTTCAAGGTTGTAGATTCTTAGCTCGTGCATAGATGATGCCGAGTGACTTCTACTTCCATTCCCACTCCTTGTCGGAGCAAGTCCTCTTGAAGATCTAACAAGTCGATCCATTGTAGATTTCCTTTAAGGATATTCATTGGCAAAATGTTCAGTTTGTTTGCACACAAGACAAGTCGTAGAAGCTTTCTTTGGGCAATCTGGAATCTTATGGCTCGAGTTGCTATAGAAATAACATTTATTTTGGAGAATGGGGCATCTCTTCAGGTAATGCACTACTTTGCACTTCGAAAAAGTTACCGCTGTCTTAGAAACATCCTTTCATACACTGAAATTTCCTTTAAAGTGGCTAATAGGTTTAAACCTCTTAGAAGGGAAATAAGAGCTTGTTCCTGGTTGAAATTTCTTTCCAAACACATGAACCTTCTTCTCAGAAGTCCCAGCTTTCCTTTTCTTGCCCCTTCAACAATTCTTGCTCTTTCAACTAATTCCCTAAAGGTGCGGATGTCAAATTCTTCTAACCGCATCCTCAAATCTTCATTTAACCCATTAAAGAACACTTGACGTTTTAACTCTTCACTATACTTATATGAATCAGGAGCATATTGTAGGAGTCGGTTGAACTCTGTCTCATATTGTTCTATGGATCTTCCCTTTGAGACATGTGCAAGAAATCCACACTATATCTTACTCTTAAACTTTCCGTAGGAGTCGGCTGAACTCTGTCTCGTATTGTTCTATGGATCTTCCCTTTTGAGACATGTGCAAGAAATCCGTACTATATCTTACTCTTAGACTTTCCGAGAAATAGTTTTCCAAAACTCATTTCGAAACATATCCCGGGTGATGGGTGGTGGCAATTCTCTACTCTTTGACTTCCACCAGACTCGAGCATTAAACCTCAACATGTAGGTACCATAGCTTAGTCAAGATGATGAGGGACTTCATAAGCAGCAAAAGACCGCTCTACCTGCGCAAGCTAATTCTCAGTTTCATCTAGTTTCTCGAAAGCTCCATCAAAGTAACGGTTACTTTTGATGAAATCTGGGAGTAAAGTCCTGTATGGTCGAGGTAGTGGCGGTGGCGGCAAAGGTGCAGCATGTGATTGAGCATCAGGTGGTGCCGGCTCATGTACAGATGCTTGAGGTGTCACAACCCAAAGGGTATCCTAAACGTGGCAGTCTGCCGTACACAATATTAAAGCTTAGGAGTGACCGCCTCAATCACGTGAAAGCTTTCATACTATGTACAAGGCATCTAACACATGTAAGAGACACATCGAAGTGATACATTTTATATTGATACAACTTGAGTAACAATGTGAAGGAAATACAATTCACCATACTCCAATTACAATTCATCCACAAATTTCACTACACAAACTATTACAAGACAATTCACAAAACTTAGCTAATATCTTCAAGTATTCTTACTTCCTACTGGAACCTCGAAGTCATACTCGGCTCCAAACATCTCGGTCCCCAGGTTGCATTCTCCCGTCAACCTGTTTATTCAAACATCTATTAGGGTATAAGCTATACTAGCTTAGTGAAGGTTCCCTTAATTTCGTACCATAACAAGCAAGTTATAAATCATCCATATGCTATGCATGAACAAACACATGAGTAGACAATTATGTATTAATAACCGAACCCATACACATAACGGATTTATGCCCTCTGTATCTAGGTTTATGGTGGTCCATAAGTCATGCAACCATAATCCCGATCTCTTTCTCTTAGTTTTACAACATCTGTTTTTTTATGCGGTAGTTTCAAGTGCCTACCCCACTCCATTAACTTAAGCGATTTCGCATCCTTAATGTTAACACAGGCCTCCATGCCTCCGCTAATATACCTTTGTCCCACCAAGGGTATACTTGCTAATGCAATGTAACTCAATACGTGATATGCATGCACAGTTTATTCATATAATCGTGGCATGTTAATTATGTAGGTTAAGAGTGATCATAGAATTTTAGACAATTCAAGTTCATGCTAGCTTATACAATGATTTTGTAACAAGTCTCGCCTCGATATATTTATCATTCATTCAACAAGATTAGATCACAACTCATCACAATTTTATCTTTTCTTAATTCTAATGTAACTAGCTACAAGCACAAGCAAGGTAACAAAATAAGAGGAAAACTCACATGTCCATTGGACTCCGGTCTTTTAATCGTAACAATCGGGTGGCAACGAATCCTCGAAAGCAAAGATACCTAAGAAAGAAATACCCAAATGAGTATTTCAACTCAAAACTAATCCACTCTATCTCATACAAACTATCAAATTTGTAATTCTCGTCTAGCAGAAATTCCAACTTAAAATAGCCATGACTTGGTCATTTTAACTCGGAATTTAGCAAATTATATACCGATTTCTATCTACTTCAAAAGATATCTAATTCTAATATTATTTTTAAGTTTTGAAAATTTTTTAAGCTTCGAACATATCTGATCAAATCAAATCAGTAGCGAAAACCAAATGGAAAATTTGATTTTGTGAAAGTTCATGAAGTTTCTACTATCCAAAGCAAGTATTCATGCAATATGAACAAGTTATTATCATAAATGATATGTCATGAGATATATATATATATATATATACACGTTCTTGATGATATTGAATAAAATAAATTTTTAGAAAACTTTTTCTTTGTAAGACTTTATGAAAAATCAACTTAGAAAGGCTAGTCTTGTATTCTTGACAATCCCCACTTGTTTTTAGAAAAATTCCTTGATAAAATTTATTTATTCTTGTTAAAATTAAGCCTTCATTATGTATATTCCCTAAGGCCTTTGTTTTTCAATAAAAATTTCCATTTTACACTTTGTAAACATGTTTTTAAATATGGTTCATCCCAAAATCCGAATTTTGTAAAAGTTTTTTTGGGTGATTCCTTTAAGTAAACTCATTTGATACTTAGCAAATTAAGGCTCAACCATACCCAGTCACTAAGGACTTCATTTCTTTAATAAAATTTCATTTTGAGTTTGAAAAATAGTGGTTTTCATACCATTACTCCATTATTACGAATTTCTTAAAATGACAAACAACTCAAATTTTCCTACTTTATTTCCACTCTTGTTTTATATTTTTCTTAGCAAATCCATCTTAACTTATTAAAATCATTACTTGATATCTGTGACCTATACTCTTCATTTTTCATATAAAACACAAGTTTGGAGTTGATAAAAGGATTTTTAAGGCATGGTCTTGAAACCATCCGAATTCACAAAGTTAAGATAAAACTCAAATTTTATATTTTGTAATCTCTTCTCTTTTTGAAAATCTCTATTAGTAAATCTACCATTTACTTATCAAAAACATCTCTTATTGATACCTATTCCATAAGCCTTTCATTTTTTAAACAAATCCTTTATTTTGGTGTTAAAAATGGGTTTTCAAAATTGATCTTGGTTGAGATCGAATTTACAAAATTTTTTTTTGGACATATCTTTTGATAAAATCCATCTAAACTTATGAAAAATCATCCCTTACATAACCTATCTTAAGACCTTCCATATCTTGAATGAAAACTTCATTTTTGAGTTGGAAAACATGTTTTTAAGTTATGCCTTTGTCTAGATCCGAAAATAGATTTTTTTTTGAAAAATAAATCTTTCAAAATCACCTTTGAACTATAAAATGAAGTTTTGATGATATATAACTATTAAGCCTTCATTATTTCAAGTAAAAATTCCATTTTGACTTAGAAAGTGGTTTTTAAATATGGGTCTTGCCTAGATACGAATTTCACAATTTTTGTTTGAGTTCAAAACCAAAATCTACACTTTCTATGAATATAAATATAAAAGAAATCATGGTAGTAAACTATAAACTCATAGATCTAAACATAAACATAAACATAATCAAAGTTACATAAAAGTTAGATCTACAAAATATAACTACTTTTAGCAAGAAAATAATAATAATACAAGAGAATAATCATGAGCAAGGTGAGTATTTCATTTTGGCATCATCATCCTTATCTTTTAAGCTTATAGAAGGTCCTTTGATGCATGAAACTCTCACTATACTCAACTTATATTATATGGAAGCTTGGAGTACCAAAGAATCTTGAAGAAATATATGTAGGAGTTCCAATAAAGAATAGGGCAGCAAGTGTTCTTGCAAGAACAAGAACAAATGAAGAGAGAAAGAGAGGAAAAATGTAAGGAATGGTAAAGGTTTGAAGGTGTAAATGAGAGAGAAATATGGAAGGAGTTTTAAGATACTTAAATGAGATAAAAAAAAAAAGAAATAGGCAGCCAAGACATCACTAGGACTGGCGTGAAAGATAGAGGAGAGAGGGAGAGGAATTTGGTTGGTTTTTGACTTGAAATTGTAATGTGTAATTAATAGTATGTGTAGCTTCTTGAAGAAGGATTGCAAGAGGGTTATTTTAATTAATTTTGGAGTGTTTCAAAGGACAAAAGGCAGCCAAAAGAAGGTCAAAAATCTGCCATGAAGTGATGAGTGAAGTGCAAAAAAATTGAAGTGAAAAAGAAGTGATGTGTGAAAGGTGTACTAAAGGTATGGGTTTGTAAGAATACTTTCTTCATAAATAAAATAAGAATAAGAAAAAAAATAGAAAAATAATTCCAAATTTTTGTAGCAGAATTTTCAAAATCAAAATAAGATAATTTATTTATTTATTTTAATGAATTATCAAATAAGTTATCGGTATGATCAAAATACGCGAATATGAGCTATAATTGATATTTTTATAACCCAAAAAATTCTAAAAAAATTATTTTATGAAAAAAAATATTTTTAAAATATTTTCCAATTATTAAATTAATTTATTTTATTTTTAGTATCGAGTCTTAAACGAAAACTGATCCCGTAAAAACCCAAAACGAACTAAATTTTGAAAAAAGAATTTTTATGATATATAAAATATTTATAAAAAAAATAAGGGTTTACAAGAGTAGTAAAATTGTGCAATGAATACTAGTGAATAGTGCAAAAAACTGTTAATTGCCGGTAGTAAAGAAATATGAATATAATCGCAAAAACAATATTTCTAGAAAAATTATAAAACTGATATTTTTGAAATCCTTATGAAAATATGAGTCTAACGGTATTAATGGTATATTTTTTATATCTCAAACCTGGACACACTTTTCAAAGTCTGTATCCAAACGGTTCGAAATAGGTCAAAAATTTACCAATCTGATATTTTTAAGCGACCTTATGTTACTAGGAGTTACTCTACACACTTAAACTACACCTCAGCCCCTAGGGTTAAGAGCGCGAGATTGCCGGACTTACTACTATATTCCACTTAAGGTTCCTAGGTAATTTTTCGATTTAGATCTTTGCCAATTTGAAACTGATGTTTTATGTTTATACATTACATTTAGTTTGAGAAATTTATTTTAAATTTTATTTTTATAAGTATTTAATATCTCTTAACGTTTTCGAAATTCTTTAATTGGGTTTTATTTCCAAAGGTTAATCGTTATTTACTTTTTAATAATTTGTTTTTAGGTTTTATATTACCCAATTTTACAAGTCAAAGTTACGTATAGAATTTGTCATACGTAGTGGTTTGAATTTATAGACTGTTGAGTTCTTATTTTATTTTAAGGATGTTCATTTTCTCAAGATTAAAATTTTCTAGATTCGTTCGTGATTTAGGGCTAGTCAAGTTCGGTTTTAATTTGAGTCATTTTTAGAGTTTATTTTCGATGTTTATTTTGGAATTATTTATAAATTGTCTAGGGCTTACATGAGGTGCTTGCTGGGGTGGTGCTTAAGTTGGTGCCGATGGTGGCATGTTCATCTGTTGTTGTTGAACTAACACATTGAGAAGCCATGTTAATTGACCAAGCGTGGCTTGGAGATCACCTTGCGGATTTAGGTGGAGCTACGGGGGCACTTTTGGTTGGTAACTTCATCGGGCGGATCATTCGATGCTTGCCTTACTCTCAATCGTCCTCTTCTAGGTCGGTTGTTTTAAATTTTGTTTACGTAAAAACTAGATTATTAAGTCTTTTACATACTAAGTTACAGAAATTGCAGAAATGTTTGATGAACATGTAAAGAAAATATCATATAGGAGAAATTTAAGTAATTAAATCAAGAAATAAAATTTATTCAAACCAAATACTTCATTAAATTAAAACATTAAAGGGCATGAAACCCATACATAGAAGAAATTTAAAGCTGACAAAAGAAATCCAAAACACAACAATATTAAACACCTTTCTGAAAACATAATTTAAACTTCTAATCGATCCTATATCCTAGGTCGATTTTGTTACAAAATTTTTGTTAGGCACATGGGATTGCTCAGGTAGATCCTTCCTTCTTTGGTCATCCTTTATGATGAGGGGGTCGTGTCATAGTAGTTGGGGCTAGGAGTCATCCTTAGCCTTTTTGCTACGAATTGCATTAGGTAGCTTCGAACTTTCATTCTTTTTCCTTTGTGGGAGGGTCGATTCCTAGATGTGCTCGGCTCTTCTTGATCATACCCCATTTGTGTTGCATGCTTCCCATCAGATACTTCCATTACTTCATCCTTGGTTTAGTCTCTTATTAGGGGAGTATGAGATAGGCTTCTATTTAGAATGTTCCCATCTGAGGTTGGTTCGACTGGCCATCCAAAATCATGATTGACTTCCTAGTAGTTGGAAACATCTTCATCCCATCCATGATTTGCTAGTGGCTCTCCGTGTTCCGTTCCTTGATTTACTCTTTCTCCTTCCATCTCTTCCCACCATTCGACTTGTTCATGCATTCCTTCTTCCGGTGATGGTTGGTGGAGATGGTTCATCAGGGTGTGGCCACAAATTTCGATAAACTCCGTACCAAAAGAAGTAAGACTCTCCATCTAGTCGTCCTCAATCAGTGTGATCTGCTAGTTCGTCGTGGGCATAGATATATAACGGGCTTGTGGAATCCTAAGTTCAAAAATTAGGAAAGAGTGGATGTCCATCGTTTCAAAAAATGAACGTAGCCTCTTGGCGCATAGGGGTGTGGTTGTAGTGGTACATGAGCCGTTCCATTCCATAAATAACTTCCATGTCGGTCTAATTGGTGCTTCTTATGGCATCATATCTTAACCCATCTATCACATGATCCCACATAGAGTCATGGAGTCCTCTCCTCCACATGTTATACATTTCCCGAGCAGACTTAGGCCGTCCTACTAAGGCAAACTCCTCACATAAGCTCCTTACTTTCAACAGGTAGTCTACAAGAGTCTCGTCACTCCTAAGTTCAAATGTTGGGCCTTAGCTCTAACTTCACCAAGAGTAAGCTATAAAAGATAAGGAAGGTCATTAATTTTCCTTTTTGAAAATTCTAAGCTTATCTAACTTATCTAGGTCTTTTCTTAATTTTAAAGGAAGACTTAGATAAGAATAACATGGGTAGCATGGGTTTTATAATTCTAATCCTTTCCTCTTTTGTCAATAGCTTACTCTTGGTGAAGCTTGCATTGCGGCAAGGCTAATACGTAAGCAACCTGATGAGTCTTTAGTCGAATACTATTTAAGAATTAAGGTCTTTTGCGAAGAATTTGCTTTAGTTGGCCATGCGAGGTCGATCTGAGAAATGCTTAAATTGTGGAAAAGAGGTTTAATAAACACCGACTGGCATAAGGTCGTGACTGACATAGAATACTACCCTATAAGGAAGAAATGTTGGTCGAAGCTTGAAGTGATTTATGTGTTAGAGAGGATTGTTGTTTATAAGTTAGGACAACCTATGTTGCAAGAAGCTACCTTTGTGTTAAGGAATGAAGGGAAGCCGACATTTCCCGATTTTCAAACTTGGAACCCAATTGGACATTTGTTTGTTTATGCTCATGACTTGTTGGGGGATCACACTGATTATGTAAACCCCGATTTTCCTAGTAGTCAAGTAAACTTCGGAAACCGGAAAACAAAACCCTAAACCGGATTAGTTCAAGCTTAGTGAGAGAAACCTAGAAACTCTAGATCCGGCTTTCCTTTGATTTCATATCAAAAGAACTTTTATAAAATAATTTAATGTGAAATATCATTTTAAAGTATATTTCAAACCATAGAAAATTTTGATTTCGAAAAATTTTCTATTATGGGCCTTCCCAAGCTCCATTACGGAAAAGCGAGCCCCGGAACTAGAGACTCATAAAAATATTCCGAAGTACTCCTTAGAACCAAACTTTTATAAAGATTTCGAAAATATAAGTTTTATAATTTTTTGGGTTATAAAAATTACAGTTATAGCCTTTTTTCCGTATTTTCTTTACTACCGGTAAAGTAAATATCTTGTCTACTATTTACACTATTCACAAGTACAACCTACAACACACACAACCCATACCCTAGTCTTACATCCTTACAATTACTCATTATATTTTCTTTTCCAAGAAATTTTTGTCTCTTAAATAAATTATTACGTTTAATATATTTTATTACATAAATAACAATTTCAAACAAATTCAAATCTCTCCCTCTCTCTCACTCAAGATGGCCAGCGCATATCCCCCCAATTATCCCCCAATTTGTTTTATTTTTCTCCTTTTATAATACAAAACAAACCCTAATTCACTTAATATATATAGTATCTTTAATTTTCTCTCTCTCCATTTCATTTCATTGTTCAAAAATTACAAAACCCTCTCTTCTTTTCCCTTTAGTTGCGTGACCACCACCACCATCACACACACACACACATCAAGCTTCATTTCTTCTTCATTTCTTCACCAAATCCATCTTTAGTGATGATTCTTAAGCTTTCCTACTATTAATCTTGTAATGGCAAGATTATTCATGTGTATTTTCCCCTTAAATCCCCATGAGCATTTGCTAGGATAAAAAATACTACTACATGAATACCAAGCCATCACAAGAGTAGATCTTGCGTTTGATGATTTTGGTTGAGATATTATTATGTTCATGCATGTAAGAGTAGAGATCTTGCATAAAAATATGGGTCATGTTCTTAAACTCCTTTTCATGCATTATAAGTAGTAGATCTAGCACTTGACTCATATTATACTTGACATTCATGTTCATATAGATATTTTGTTTTCATGCATTAATGCTCATAAAGATTTAGTCTTGTGTATTTAAATGTGGTAATTAGTGGATCTTTATGTAGATTAAGACAAAGAACTTAACAAGGAAAAGTTTTTGTTAGAAATGTTCAAAGGAAAATTTGTATGACTTCAAAGCTCCATTTTAAAAACCCTTGTATCAACTTTAAAACTCATGTATTATGTGAAAAATGAAGGGTATAGTAATAGAATATCATTAAGTAGTGATTTTTATAAGTTGAAATGAGTTTTGATGAGATTAATGTGTAAAACAAGAAATAGAATCAAGATGGAAAATTTTGAGTTAGTAGTCAACTTGTAAAATTCGTAGCTTTGGATGATGCCCATGGAAACACCTATTATTCAAGCTCAAATTGAAATTTTTATGTATTAAATGAACTCCTTAGGTAGTAGGTATAGTAAAGTCTTAAATTTTAATGCATTACACAAGTTTTTCCCAAAGGAATCATTCAAAAAGTGGATTCCTAAAAATTCGGATTTTTGAGTAAATCCTATTTGAAAGCACACTTGCAAAGTGTAAAATATAAATTTTTATGTAGAAATGAAGGTCTTAGGTAGTGTATGTTATGAAGACTCAATTTTAATTAAGATAACTAGAAATTCCTAAGAATGAAATCCAAAACACTAGTGTGATATCAAAGTTAGAAAACTAGATTTTCAAGAAGTAGTTATTGTTGAAATCTTGCAAAATTAAGGAGTTCTAAAATTTTCTTTTAGCAAAAATCATCAAGATCATACATATATTGAAATCATCACATGTCATTCATGTTAGGAAATTATTCATATTATACTTGAATTATCAAATAGATACATTTCAAACAAGTACAATACTCTTTTTCGGAAATGGAAATAGTTACTGATCAGATATGATCCCTCCGTTCCGTGACCTAAATGTTTTCAAAACTTGTAAATAATACTAGAATTAGATATATCTTTCAAAGTAGATAGAAATCGATATAAAATTTGCGAAATTCCGAGTTAAAATGACCAAGTTATAGCCGTTTTAAGTCGGAACTTCCGCAAATAACAAGGATTACGATTTTGATTAGTTTTAATTTATAGCTTGGATTATTTAAGTGATGAAGTACTTATTAGGGTATTCTTTCTTGATAGGTGATCCCGAAACCGACGAATCCTTACCACCCGATTACTATTACTAAAAGACTGGCGAACCATGGTCGAGTGAGTATCACTTCCGATTTCAATTATTGTTGTAATTGTAATGATAGTTGCACTAGTTACTTAGCAAAGATAAAATGAATATGCATGATGGGGTTGAATGGGAACTATATATATTTGTTTTTTTTTATGTGAAGTGGAAATTAAAGAATATCAAAGCCGGGTGATTAATCATTGCTTGTATAGATGAGCTAGGATTGACTGTCTGTGAATATTGATTGGTCACCTAAAAGAAATGATATAATTGATTATTCAGATTGAAGATGAAATTGAACTCATTCATAACACGATGGGAATGGAGCATTAGCATTTGTTGGTTTTTCGTGAGCCTAAACGGTGTAATTGTTGGTTAATCGTGATCCATAAAACGAATTATAAGTTGGTTGACTGTGAGCCTAAACGGCGTTGTATCGCAGGATTCATTAATCTGCTAACCCGGGATGGAGGGCGCAAGTCCATCCACATATGATTTCCGACTGGTCATATGTTTGATGAATTCACGTGTTTGATGCATATCATATGTCTGCTTAATTACTTGTCTGATTGATATGTTATAATTGTGATCATGGAAGTTTTCGCTCACTAAGCTAGTTCAGCTTACGCCCCTATAGTTTCTATTTGTTGAAGCACGAGTTTATTTGGCTGAGACTGAGACAGGCTACAGCTCAGGTATAGGAGCTAGGTATTTCCTATAGAAGTTGTATTCAAATTGTTTAGACTCCACAGGAAATCAAAAGACTCTGGATGACTGTAATGGACCTTTAAATATTCTTTTGCGGGGGAATGCCCCTTAGATTTTGTCACCTATTGCATATGCGTTTTGATTTATTATCTAATGCTATCGAATGCCAGGTTAAACTACTTAACTCCATTGAATAGAGTATTCTATTGTCGTAAAAGGGACGCCTTACATCTATACGAGACTCCCGAAAGACTTGGATAGTAATTCGAGAGTCTTATATAGTATATGCTGGACTGTTACGTTTAGGATACCCTTATGGGGCATGATAGATTGGTTTCGAGCAGATGCTCAAAGTCACTTCTTTTGGTAGGGAGTGTATGAGGAAATGCTACCTCCACCAGCTAATATGGCCCAGCCACCTCTACCAAGTCAAATCGGGTACCAACCCCATGAGGAAGAAGCGGATGAGAGAGAGGATGAGGTTGTTACCCCATCTGAGGGAAATGAGGATGAAGAAGGAGAAGAAGTAGTTTACAAAAAGAAAATATGAGGATTTAAGGAAGGAACCGAGACTTATGTTTTGACCTACAAGTCTAACCTGAATTTTGTAGTTGCGACCTTGAAAGATAGGTCATAGTAGCTTTTATTGTCTTCGGGATGTTGCTTTGTTATGTTGTTTTGAATTGTTATGCTTTGCTTTCGATTTTGATGTAAAGGTCCTTGTACCTGCAGTTTGAAGTTTCAATGAAAATTATGTTATGTTTTATGAAATTGTGATTTCTTTATTTAAGTTTCTTAAATTATACTTTGCATTTATATTACTCGCTTGCACAAGAATTTTCGATGTTTCTGAATCTCAATTTAACATATTAATAATGTTATTGGAAGACTTCTTAAATAAATTAAATAAAACGTAAAACAACTATAGTGAAGCAAGGAGACAACAAGAACAAAGTGCGTCTAACGAACCAAATGTGGAAGGGGAACAACAAGTGTCACCATCGCCAAATCTACCAATGGTCGTTGCTCAAGCCGTTTTGCAAGCGACTTTAAGACAATTGGCATAAGTGCTCGAGGCCATTCAACAAACTATGCCAGCTCCTGCTCCTATTACTACTTCTGCTCCAATACCCACTCTACCACCCTCAGCACAATAGGCATCTGTAGCTATGCCAATGCACGAAAATGTGCAATCCCACACCGTACCCTTACCTCCACCACCACCACCGAGGCCGTACAAGAGCTCTTTACCCAAGTTCATAAGAAGTAACAGATACTTTGAGGGAGCCTTTGCAAAACAAGATGAGGTCGAGGATTGGTTAGCCCAAGCAAAGTGGTCATTTGATGTTTTTGAAGTGCACCACCACTTAAGAGTTAATTATGGCACTTACCTGCTAAGGATAAATGCAAGAGTATGGTGGGGATCCAAGAGGAGGGAGCTTATGTCCCCTGATACATGGGAGATGTTCTGCTACGAGTTCCTCGAGAATTACTTGCTTAGAAAGCCTTTGAGTGCAGTATAGTGTGGATTTTCTGAACATTTCACAAAGGGACCACTCGGTGGAACAATATGAGACCGAGTTCAGTAGGCCACTCCAGTATGCCCTGGACTCTTATAAATACAGTGAGAAACTAAAGAGGCAAGTTTTTTTGAATGGTTTGGATGAGGATATGAGAGTGAGACTTGAGGAGTTCGACATCAGGACTTTTAGGGAATTAGTTGAGAGAGCCCAGATTGTTGAAGGGGACAAGAAGAGAAAGACAAAGACCACAGATAGGATATGCTCTGTGTTTAAAAGAAAGTTTCATGGGGGGTCAAGTTTAAGGTATCCTTAGAAAAGGTTCAAGTCACTCTATGGCTTCAAAGGAAATACAAACGGGAGAAATGGAGGAAAGAATACTCCTAAAACCTTAAGTTGCTAGAAGTGCAAGGGAGAGCACTACCCTAAGAGGTGTCCGCAGCTGAGAGACAAGTGCTATTTCTGTGGAGAGGCAAGTCACAAGATATCTGAGTGCGCAAAGAAAGCTACCATTACTTGCTTTGGCTATAAGCAAGTTGGACAATTTGCCAATGAGTGCCCACAAAGGATGGGTGCCCCAACCAGGACATTTGGAGGATCATCCTCAATAAGGCTCGGGAATGGGAATAGTGGAAACCCTAGCAGCCGTTCTGGATCGACTATACATGGCATGAGGATTTATAATCTGGAGGGACAATGGGTTTGTGTGGAGGTTGAGGATGAAGGCTGTGAATTTGCTGCCCTCGAGGATAATGATGGCCAAGATTTTGGACTCATAACAAGTTAGTCTTCCAAACCTTGTTTTTGTTTTTCAATTGATTATGAATTGCATAGGATCCAAGGATTATAAAAGGAAAAACAATTATAGTAATCTAAGATGAAGTTAGGGAGTAGGCTAGAATGGTTTAGGATAGTAATTAGCTGTGTTGAATACACGACACATATTAGTAGATAAGATGACTGCTTACACCTTATTCGACACTAGAGCCACACACTCATTTATCACCACTAGTTTGGCAAAACAAGTTAGATTACCAATAGCCATCACCACCTCCGGCTTTTGTGTCAAGACTCTAATCGAAAATGCGGTGATGACCAGTGAAGTGTTAAAAGATTGCCCAATAGTGATTCAAGGACATCACACGAGATTTTGATTTGATTATTTTGGAAATGAATAAATATGAAGTGATTTTGGGTATGAGTTGGTTAGATTTTGCTAAAGCTGTTGTAGATTGTAGAAGGAAGAAAGTGGAGTTTAAGGACCTCGATAGGAAGGATGTTGAATTTAAGGGAGAAACGGCAATTGTAAAAGGAACTGAGTTAAGTTCGTTGGAACTACTTGTAGATAGGGAAGTCGAGACCAAAGGGGAAAGTCCATTTAGTGCAATGGAAAAGGAGGAAGAGTTGCCTCGAGTTGAGGATATACCAGTTGTTAATGAGTTTCCAGATGTTTTCCTTGATGAACTACCAGGAGTATCCCCAAAGTGAGAGATCGACTTTGAGATTGATTTGGCACCGAACATGAAATCGATATTTAAGGCGCCTAACCGCATGGCTCTAGTTGAGCTAAAGGAGTTAAAGAAACAATTACAAGAACTTTTGGATCAAAGATTTGTAAGGCCAAGTGTGTCACCATGGGATGTACTGGTTTTGTTTGTTAAGAAGAAAGATAGATCGATGAGGTTATGTGTGGCCTACTGAGAGTTAAACAAAATTACAATTAAGAATAGGCATCCGCTCCCTAGGATTGACGATCTTCTCAACCAACTGCAGGGAGCAAGTGTGTTTTCAAGGATTGATCTTCGATCGGGATACCATTAGCTGAGAGTCAAGCCAGAAGATGCACCTAAGATGGCTTTCCTAACTCGATATGGACATTATGAGTTCTTGGTGATGTCTTTTGGGTTAATGAATGCTCCTGCTGCATTTATGGATCTGATGAATCGGGTATATAAGCCCTTATTGGATAAGTGTTATAGTTTTTATTGATAATATCCTTATCTACTCGAAAACGTGCAAGTAACATGAAGAACACCTGCGCATGGCATTATAAACCTTAAGGGAACACAAGTTATATGCCAAGTTTTCCAAGTATGTCTTTTCGTTGGATAGGATTTCATTTTTGGGACATGTGGTATCAGGAGAGGGTATATCTATAGACTCTGAGAAGATAACGCTGTAATGGACTAGAAGCCACCCAAGATAGTAACAGTAGTAAGAACTTTTTAGGTTTGGTAGGGTATTTAGGAAGTATGTTAAGGATTTTTCCAGGATAGCTAAACCCTTGACCTAACTAACCCAAAAGAATGAAAAGTTTATATGGACAGAAAAAAGAGACTAAAGTTTTCAAGAACTTAAGCAAAGGCTTGTTTCTGCCCCAATCTTGGTTCTACTAAATCCTGAGAAGCCTTACACAGTTCATAACAACACATTGAGAAATGGCCTCGGATGTGTACTCATGTACGATGGGAAAGTGTTGGCCTACGCTTCAAGACATCTAAGGCCACATGAACAAAATTACCCTACACATGATTTGGAACTAACCACAGTGGTGTTCGCCTTAAAGATATGGCGGCACTACCTTTACGGGCAAAGGTGTGAGATCTACACCGATCACAAGAGCCTCAAGTATTTGTTTACACAAAAGGAGTTGAACATGAGATAGAGGAGATGGCTCGAGTTAATCAAGGATTATGATTTGGGGTAAATTACTGCCCGGGTAGAGCGAATGCGGTTGCTGATGCCTTAAGTCGTAAGAATCACGGTGAAGTTACATCCTTGCTACTGATCAAAAGGAATTAGTAAAGGAGTTCGAAAGGTTAAGCATTGAATTCATAGGAGGAGACACCGAGGTGGAGATAGCAAATTTAGTGATGGAACCCACTTTAATGGAAAGAATCAAGAAGGCTCAGTGTTATGATGAGATAATACAAAGAATAAAGAAAGAAATTCAAGAAGGAAAATACACTAACTTCATGTTAGATGATGAAGGGACAACTCTATGTACCAAGTGATGAGGAGATGCGGAAGGAGATCATGAGTGATGCTCACCATTCTTGGTATATGGTATACCTAGGAGGAACGAAAATGTATCAAGATCTCAAAGGACATTACTGGTGGAACGGAATGAAACAGGACGTAGCCGAATTCGTGTTGAAGTGTCCGATTTGCCAACAAGTGAAAGTAGAGCATCAAAGGCCGGGAGGATTGCCAAAACCCCTACCAATATCGAAATGGAAGTAGGATCATATTTTCATGGATTTTGTGTGTGGTTTGCCAAAAACACCAATAGGACATGATGCTATATGGGTTATAGTAGATCGACTAACTAAGTCCATGCACTTCCTACCAACCTGTATGACTTATTCTATGGATAAATTAGCAAAGTTCTACATCAAGAAAATCATTCATCTACATGGAGTACCAACTGAGATCGTATCAGATCTAGATCCAAGGTTTGTGTTCAAGTTTTTGGGGGAGCATGCAAAAATGTATGGGAACTAAACTGCACTTTAGCACGGTGTATCATCCTCAAACCGATGGACAGTCTGAGCGAACCATATAAACCTTAGAAGATATGCTTAGAGCATGTGTGATGGAGTTTAAAGGAAGTTGGGAAGCACACTTACCTTTAGTGGAGTTTGCTTACAATAACAGTTATCACTTGACAATTAAGATGCTACCCTATTAAGCTTTACATGAATGAAAGTGTAGATCCCCATTATTTTAGGATGATGTGGAGAAATTGGTTCTTAGGCCGAACCTTATACAAGATGCCGCTGATAAGGTACGAGTTATCCAATAGCGAATGAAAGAGGCTCAAGATCGATAAAAGAGTTGGGCGGATCTGAAAATGAGAGTTCTTGAGTTCCAGAAAGAAAATCATGTATACTTAAAGGTAAATCATATCAAGAATATTTACCAAATCTGCTCGCAAAGAAAGTTAAGCCCCTGGTATATTGGTCCATTCAAAGTACTTGAACGAGTTGGAGAGTTGGCGTATCGCTTTGCTTTACCACCAAATCTGTCTGGAGTACACAATGTTTTTCACGTCTCTATTCTTCGAAAGTATGTAGCCGACCTGGATAAAGTTGTGGAATTGGAACCGGTGTTGTTAAAGGAGAACCTCACTTATGAAGAGCATCTGGTGCAGATTCTAGATCGAAAGGTTCAAAAGTTAAGAAATAAGGAAATCAAATATGTTAAGGTTCTTTGGAGGAATCATTTGCACGATGAGGAAACTTAGCAGGCCGAAAACAAGATGCGATAGAAATACCCCAGTTTGTTTGAGGAATCAGGTACATTTTTCAAGTTTTGAGGACAAAACTATTTTTAAGGGGGGTAGATTGTAAACTCTTAATTTTTAGGGTAAATTCGAGCATAAACCATAAACCAAAAAGTCAACCAGAAACCCTAAGTCAACAAATTCCCAAGAAAGCCTAACAGTTTAGATCCGGCAACCCTGTGTTCTTAAACTAAGAAGTCGAAATATGAGTGGAGAATATAGATCGGTTCGTAATAGTATTAGGATGCTTAAAAATATCATATTAGTGAATTTTCAACCTATTTCGAATCCAATCAGATACAAACTTTGAAAAGCGTGTCTCAAGGCTCGAGATACTAAATATATGTTATTAGGTACCATTAAACTTGTAATTTCATAAGATTTCCAAATATATTAGTCATATAATTTTTTGGGTTATAAAAGTAATAGTTATAGCCTTTTATTGTATTTTCTTTACTATCGGTACTGTAATTGTCTAATCTATCTTTTGATTTCTAATAAGCTATTCAGCAAGTACAACCACTCATACCCTATTCATACATCCTTACAACCTATTCTTACAATACTACATCATTTTCCTTACATTTACTTTTCCAATACAACTTTTACTACTTAAATTACTTATTTAAATTTGAAACTTACACAACACAAAACAAAACATCTCTCTCTCTCTCCCTTTAACCCAAAACCGGCGCCCCCTATGCCCTTCCCCTCTCTCCAATTTTGTTTTATTTTTCTTTTATTCAATTAAAGCAAACCCTAATCTCATTTCTATAAATACCCCTTTATGCCAACTTCATTTCACTTTCTCACTTTTAACAAAACAAAGCTCTTGAAATTTTTCTTCTCTCCTCTCCTCCTCTCCCCCTTGCCGTAACACACACACCCACACACTCTCATAAGTTTCTTTTTCTTCAAGTTTATGTAGCTCCACATATCTAATAGGTAATAGATTTATACCTTGCCTCAATAAAACATGTAATGGCAAGATCCTACATGTGTGATTCTGTTACGCCCCAAACGGTACCCAAAAAGCGACAGTCTACCACACTCAATATTTAAACTGAAGTATGACATCCTTAGTCATCCCATAAGTTTACATATTGGGTGTAAGGTGTACTTACACAATTTTTAGGATCACACTTTGAATCGAATAGTCTAAAGAAGGCATACAATAGCATTAAGAATAGAAATCACAACAAGATAAATAAGTTAAGTCTTTACAAAAGTCAAGGGGGCATACCTCCACCAAAAATAATAACAGAGGTCTATCTAGTCTAAAACCATATTACAAACGTTAGGGTTTATGTTAAAGAGATTTTCCTAGAAGTCCACGTCTCTAGCTAGGTCCCGACTTCTTCAAAAGCTCCTTCATCCAAAAGATAACCCTGTAAAAAAAATGTTCCCTTGGAACAACCATAAATGGAAACAACACAACGAAACTATCGGGGTGTAAGCTAACAGGATTTGTGAGATTCATTTCCAAATATTTAATACTCAACAACAGTATAAAACAAATAAGTTATTAGCAACCATATGAAATGCACAAACACATGAGCATACAATACATAAGATCGTCCGAAAATCTTATGTTGAATGGATTTATGCTCTCCATTCGGGGTTAGGTGTTTCAGGCCCATACGACCAACATTTAAATTCTTCTCACTTCTTATTGTGGTTGATACAGGCGCCCAGCACCACTTTTAAATTTTACTGTGATTGATACAGGCGCCCAGCACCACTTTTAAATTTGACTGTGGTTGATACAGGTGCCCACCCACACACATTTTCAATTCTGGCCTATACGCCATCATTCGAGTTTACAGGCCCTTCGTTGCCCAATTATTATGCCGTCTTCCCACAAAAGTATAATAACCTATGCAATGTGACTCACTACGTGATATACATGTATAGTTTATTCATATAATCGTGGCATGTTAATTAAGTAGATTAAGTGCGATCATAGAGAATTTCAGACATTCCAAGTCTATACTAGCTCATACAATAATTTTTCAACAAGTCTCGCCTCGATATACTTATCATTCATTCAACCAAGATTAGATCACAAATCATTATAATTTTATCTTTTCCTAATTCTAATGCCACTACGATTACAAGCACATACATAAGCACAACTATTTAAGAAATGAGCTCACTCGGCCATGGAGATAAATCCACTAGTCGTAGTAGTCCTCCAGGAGTGGAAATCCATCCTCCAAATCACCTAAGTACAAGGAATACCCGAAATGAGTATTTCTTATAAAGTTCTAATAACTTAACAATTCTAGCTACTAAGTCCATCAATTTCCGCATAAGCTAAAGTCCTAACTTCAATTGACCATATCTAACTCATTTTAACTCGGAATTGAGTATATAATATACCGATTTCTATCTACTTCGAAAAATCTATCTATTCCTAACATTATTTTTAGGTTTCAAAAAATATTTAGGTCACGAAACAAAGGGATCAAATCTGATCCGAAGGACTTTCCAATTACGAAAAAAATTTTGTGAATGTTTGTGAGGTTCCTAGCATATAGATCAACCATACATGCAATATTGATGATTTCCCATTATGAATGGCATGTGATGGACTTATTGCATGCATGATCTTGACATTATTTACAAAAGGAAATTTAAGAAACTTTTTATTTGTAAAACTCCATGATTAATCACTTTCAAGAGAACTAGTTTCTTAACTTTGACCATTCCATTTGTTTTGGATTTATTTTCTTAAGAAAATCACGTTATCCTTGTTCAAATTGAGTTTTCATTATACCTATCACCCAAGCCTTCATTTATATATAAAAACTTGCATTTTACACTTTGCAAATATGTTTTCAAATAGGATTTATCCAAAAATCCGAATTTCTTGAAATTAAGTTTTTGAATGATTCTTTTGAGAAAAACTTGTTTAATGCATTAAAACTTAAGACTTTAAGATACCTATTTACTTAAGGACTTCATTTAATACATTAAAATTCTATTTTGAGCTTAGATGATAGGTGTTCTTATGGCCTTCACTCAAAATTACGAATTTCATATGTTGACCACTAACTCAAATTTTTTCCATCTAGATTCTACTTCTTGTTTTATACATTATTCTCATCAAAACTCATTTCAACTTATAAAAATCACTACTTCATGATACCTATTACCTATATCCTTCATTTTTCACATAAAACATGAGTTTTAAAGTTGATAAAAGGGTTTTCAAAATAGTTCTTTAAAACCATACGAATTTGTCTTTGAACATTTCAAACAAAAACCTTTCCTTTGTATGTTCCTTGTTTTATTTGCCTAAGGATCTACCAACTACAACATCTATATACACAAAACAAAATCTTCATGAGCATTAATACATGAAAACATAAATCATCCATAAGATCATAAATGCCAAACATGGTATAAGCATCTAAAAGCTAGATCTACTACTTATGATATATGAAATGAGGTTTAAAAGCATGAACATGGGTTTTTATGCTAGATCTCTACTTTACCCCACTTTTACATGCATAACCATGAAAACACTTCAACAAAAACTTCATCAAACATAAGATCTACTCTTGTGATGGCTTGATATTCATGTAGTAGCATTTTCTTGTTCCTGGCAAGTGCTCATGTGGACTTAGAGTGAAAACACTCATGAATAATCTTACCATTACAAGATTAAATGGTAGAGAGGCTTAAGAATCATCACCTAAGGTTGGATTTAGTGAAGAAATGAAGAAGAATGAAGCTTGTTTTGTGTGTGTGAGTGTGTGTGTGTGTTGGGGATAGGGGCTCACGGCAACAAGGGGAATGGAGAGAGGATTTTTGTGATTTTAGAACAAATGAAGTAAAGTGAAAGAGAGAGAACGTAAAAGACTATTTATATTAAGTGAAATTAGGGTTTGTTTGCATTATAAAAAGAAATAAAATAAAGCAAATTGGAGTCAAAGAGGGGAGGGGGCACCAGTTCAAGAGTGAGGAAGAGAGGGAGAGAGTTTGGTTTTATTTGTTTTGTAATTTACGTAATAATATATCCTAAATTGTAATAATTCTTAAAAGACAAACTTTTCTTGGAAAAGAAAATGTAATTGAGTGTTTAAAGAATGTAAGACTAGGGTATGGGTGTGTGTGTGTAGTAGGTTGTACTTATGAATAGTAATAAATAGTAGAAAAGACATTTACTTTATCGGTAGTAAAGAAAATACGGAAAAAGTCTATAACTGTAATTTTTATAACCCGAAAAATTATAAAACGTATATTTTTGAAATCCTTATAAAATTTCGACTCTAAAGAGTATTCCAAAATATTTTTCTGAGTTTCTAGTTCCAAGGCTCGCTTCTCCGTAATGGAGCTCGGGAAAGCCTGGAATAGAAAATTTTTCGAAATCAAAACTTTTTATGGTTTGAAATATTCTTTAAAACAATAATCCCGATTCAATTATTCTATAGAGGTTCTTTTAAATTGAAATCGAAGAAAAGCCGGATCTAGGGTTCCTAGGTTGCTCATACTAATCCTGTTTAGGGTTTTTGGTTTCCGATTTCCGAAGTTTACTCAGTTACTAAGAAAACCGAGGTTTACAGATTCCACTCAAAAATCCCAATGGGCTCTAAGCTAGGGATGTGGAAACACTTGAACATGAGATCCTTGCCATCATAATGTTATAGATCTTGTTATTTATGTTATTTTTGCTATTATTTTGCTTTATTATTAATGTTTTGTGTATATATTCATCATTTAACCATATCTACATAATGATCATAGTGCATATGCATTTATGGCTAGTATAATAAACTAGACTAGTTGTTTTGAGTTCATAAATGCCTTAGGTTTTTGTTTTATGTACATAAAGGACTTGTAGTAGCATAATAAATATGTAAAAATGTTAAAAATCTTAAGATCTATCTTAGTTTCAACAAAATAATTTTTGAAAATTCGGATCTAAAAAGAACCATATTTGGAAAAGCTATTTTTCAACTTCAAAATGAGTATTTTGCATTAAAAATGAAGCGCTTAGAGAATAGGTATCACAAAGTAATGGTTTTGATGAGTAAAGCTTAGATCTACTAAGATATATTTTCAAAACAAGAAAATTTTACAAAAGTTATGTTAGCATTATGTTTCAATCCCAACAACAAACTTAAAATTTGTAATAAGGAAGGCTTGATATGTGAACACCTATTTTTCAACCTCAAAACAATATTTTTATTAAAAAAATGGAAGCCTTAAGGAGTAGGTTTGATTAGGAATAAACTTTGGAAAGATTAAATGAGTTTTACAAAAGAAACAATCTCAAATATAAATTTCAAAATTCGGATTTAGAAATGACCTCTATTTAAACACTATTTCCAAATGCCAAAATGAGGATTTTAATGGAAAAATAGAAATCCTAGGGAATACATATAATAAATACCTAATTATGACAAGGATAAATGAAATTTATCAAGTTATAATCCTAAAACAAGTAAAGGTTTCAAAGTATAGATTAAGCAATGTTTTCATTCCTTAGAAATCTTGTAAAACTCATAATAGGTAAACTCCCCATGTAAACATCTATTTTCCAACTCCAAAATGAATAATTTTATTAAAATAATGAAGGTGTTAGGCATAGGTCATTAAGGTTGAGTTTTGATAAAAGCAAGTGTGATTTTGCAAGAAATAAAACTAATTTTCTTAAGTCTAGAAATTTCAAAGGTTTTGCAAAGCAAAAGTTTTCTAGAAGAATTATTGATATCATATCATTAAGGATATACATATAGATAGCTCATCTCATGGCATTCATGATAATAATTTGTAGGTATTGCATGTACTGATAATGCACTTGGTGGAAACAAAGCTAGGAAAATAGTGTCTTAAACATCCCATGGAGCATTATCTAAGTACATGAGAAAATGGATTGACCATCACCCATGAATCATGTATGATATTGGGTTATTTATGTATATAAAAGAGTCTTTCAAGATCTAATGATAGCTAAGTATCTATCAAAGCTTTAGAATGATGCTTGGATTGAAATTAGAAATTGATTTGTGGGTTAGGAATTTCGTATAGCATTCTGTACCTTTCTGTTCATGGACCAAACGACCTTGTTTGATGGAAATAACTTTAGGAATAGATATCTCTCATCAAATAGGTAGAAATCGATATATAATATGCAAAATTCCAAGTTAAAATGACTAAATTATGACCGTTTTAAGTTGGAATTTCCTCTTAGATGAACTTTGATGAACTTGTTAGAATAAAATTTATAAGTTTACTCAAACTTCATAGAAATATTCATTGGAGTTATTTCTTTTGATTAGGAATGTCACGCTCCAAAGGATACCCTAAACATAACAATCCGCTGCATGCTAAATAAGACTTGAGAATCACTACCACAGTTATTCAAAAGTCTTGTATTAGTATACAAGGCGTTCCCTTACGATAATAGAATACATAAACAATCGGAGATAGATAGTTCAATTTGATAGGATAAGCATAAAAATATAAATCACAAATATCTCAGGATCAGTTACAAAGCATTAAGGGGCATTCTCCTGCTACACATAAGTCTAGGTATTATCTTTTTGGTAAAATTCGATCGTCCTAGGTTATTACTAAAAACTATACAAAACCAATCGTAAACTTCTAAGGAGATAACTCCTATTCTCTCATTACCTGATTTGGCCAGGTCCGGGGATGCAGCCATAAGTACGGGAACTGCATTAGAAAGAAACTGTGGGGGTATAAGCTATGCTAGCTTAGTGAGTTTCACTTCCAAAATTAAATGCTCAACAATTAATATATATCAGGAAAGTTATATTAACAACCATATGAAATGCACAAGCACGTGAGCATACAATACATAAGACCTTTCGAAAATCTTATGTTGAATGGATCTACGCCCTCCATTCAGGATTAGGTGTTTCAGGCTCATACGACCAAAGATTTCAATTTTTCTCATTTATATTGTGGTTGATATAGGTGTCCACCCACACACATTTTCAATTCGGGCCCTTACACCAACATTCGAGTTTAAGGGCCCCTCGTTGCCCAGCTATTATGCCTTCTTCCCACAAAGGTATAATAACCTATGCAATGTGACTCACATATGGTATGCATAGCCAATTTGATTACAAGATCATGGCATATTAATTTATCAATTTATGGGTGATCATAGATATAGTAGACACTTTAACTCTATACTAAATCATACAAATATTTACAATAAGCTCATTTCGATATTCTTATCGTCGATTCACCCAAGTAGAACTCACATACACACAATCAAATTTTTATCTTGCCCTAATTCTAATGCCACTAAAGTTACAAGCACAATCATAAGCATATAATTTAAAGATAGTGACTCACTCGGCTATGGTCTCCAATCTCTAACGATAGTGATCCAGAAACACGAATTTCCCTCGATTCCAAAATCACCTAAAAAGAAATACCCCTATGAGTATTTCATACCATAACTAATTCCAAATTTTTCAAATAAAACTCTTTAAATTCATAATTTCCATGGTAATTGAAAATTCCAATTTAAAACGGCCATAACTTAGTCATTTTAACTCGGAATTTTGCAAATAAGCTATCGATTTCTATCTACTTTGAAAGATCTATCTATTTATGATGTTATTACTAAATTTTGAAAATGTTTAGGTCTCGGAATAGTCGGATCAGATTTGATCAGTAAATAGAATTTGAAACTCCAAAATTATTTTGTGAAATTTGCATTATTTCTAACAAGTAGATTATGTATACATGCAATATCTACAAGATATGATCATGAATGTCATGATATAAGTTACCTACATGTAATTCCTTAATGATTTTTTATTAAAATGAATTTTGCAAAAACTTTCACTTTGCAATAATGTCATGAACACTTGTTTGAGAAAACTAGCTCTACTCCTTTGAAAAACATGTATATTTTTACTACGATGAGGCCTTGATAACCTATATACCTAATACCTTCATTATCTTATTAAATTTCCTCATTTAAAGATTGGAAAATAGATGTTTTAAAGTGAGTTTTGGCTAGTGACAAATTTGCATAATTTTTTTTGAAAGGAAAAAATTGTTTGATCTTAGTGGGAAAACTTTTCCTTTGTTTTAGGTTTCTACTTTAATAAAACATATTTATTCTTATAAAAATCAAGTCTTTATTATATCTATTCCCTAAGACTTCTATTTTTCCATTAAAATACTCATTGTGACATTTGGAATTAGGTGTTTAAGTTGGGTTCATTTAAATCCGAATTTTGGAAATTGTTTTTGGGATGGTTTCTTGTGAAAAATTCATTTAATCTTTCTAAAATTAAGTCCTAATCAAACCTACTCCCTAAGGCTTTCATTTCTTTAATAAAACTCTTGTTTTAGGGTTGGAAAATAAGTATTTTCTTGGCATTTCAGCCTAATTACGAATTTTAATATTTTTGTTGGTGTTTAAACATAGATCTAAATTAACCTTTGTAATCATTTTCTTGTTTTGAAAATTTCTCTTAGTAAAACCATGAGCAACTCATAAAAATCACTATTTAATGATATCTATTACCTAAGCCCTTCATTTACATGTAAAACTTTCATTTTGAAGTTGGATAATATGTTTTCTAAATGGGTCTTTCTCAAGATCCGAATTTTAAAAATCACTTTTTGATAGAAACAAAATGGATCTTGAGTTCTGATCAATACTTTCCTTAAGAATATCATGTAGAAAGTCTTTCATGCATGAAAAACAAGTAACTATGTCATTTTAACTACTCTAAACAAATAGATCTACTATACTACTCATGTTATGAATGTAAATGCATCATGAACAATATGTAGGAAAGAGTAATAATGGAAATATAAGCATAAAAACTTCATAAGAACAATATATAACAATAATATAACAAAATACTAGTATATCAACTTTAATAGTAAGATCTACACATTGTGATGGCAAGAATATCATGTTCTAGTGGTTTTACATACCTAGCATAAAGCTCATGAGAATTTTTAGTGGAACCACACATGTATGACCTTGCCATTCCATGTGTTTATAGTGGGAGGATCAAGATCTATTACCTATTTAGTGTTCTGAAGAAGGAAACTTGAAGTAAAAGAAAAAAAATTTGTGTGTGTGCGCTTATGAGAGGGGGTCACGGCAAAGGTAGAGGAAGGGAGGAGAGAAATCTTTCTAAAAGTTTGATTTGTAAGAAATGAAGAAAAGTGAAAAAGTGAAAGGTGAAGAAGAGATTATATAGAAAACACAATTAGAGTTTGTATGAATAATTAATTGAAAAAAAATCAATTAAATGAGAGAGGGAATGGGGGAGAGGGGCACCAACTCCATGTGGAGGAAGAGAGAGAGAGAATTTTGGTTTTGTTTTGTGCAATAAAATTCAACTTAATAAGTAGTTTGAGTACAAAATATATTGGAAGAGTAAATTTGCAAGGAAGTGATGTAAATTTGTAAGAATAGGTTGTAAGGATATAAGAATAGGGTATGGGTGGTTGTACTTGATGAATAGTATGAAAGAAAGCAAAAAGTTGATTAGACAATTAAATTACCGGTAGTAATGAAAATATGATAAAAAGATTATAACTATAACTTTTATAACTCGAAAAATTAGATAAATGATATATTTAGAAATATTAGCAAATTACGAATCTAACGATACTAATATCATATATTTAATATCTTGAGCCCCGGGATACGCTTTTCAAGATTTGTATCCAATCGGGCTCAAAATAGGTCGAAAATCCACTCATCTGATATTGTTAAGCATTCTAATATTAGTACAAGCCAATCTACCGGGTGTAAGGTTTACTTGCATGACTTTTAGGATCACACTTTGAATCGAATAGTCTTAAGAAGGCATATAATAGCATTAAGAATAGAAATCACAACAAGGTAAATAAATTAAGTCTTTACAAAAGTCAAGGGGGTATACCTCCATCAAAATAATGATAGAAGTCTATCCAGTCTAAAACCATATTACAAACGTTACAGTTTATGTAAGGAGATTTTTCTAGAGTCCACGCCTCTAGCTAGGTCCCGACTTCTTCAAAAGCTCCTTAATCCAAAAGATAACCCTGTGAAACGTGTTCTTTCGGAATAACCAAAAATAGGAACACCACAACAAAACTATGTGGGTGTAAGCTACAAGCTTAGTGAGATTCAATTCCAAATATTTAATACTCAACAATAGTATATAACAGACAAGTTGTTAGCAACCATATGAATGCACAAGCACATGAACATAAAATACATAAGATTATCCGGAAATCTTATGCTGAATGGATTTACGCCCTCCATTCGGGGTTAGGTGTTTCAGGCCCATACGATCATCATTTAAATACTTCTCACTTCTTATTATGGTTGATACAGGTGCCCATCCACCACTTTTAAATTTTTACTGTGGTTGATACAGGTGCCCACCCACTCACATTCTTTCAATTCTAGCCCATACGCCAACAATCGAGTTTACAGGCCCCTTGTTGCCCAAATTATTATGCCTTCTTCCCACAAAAGTATAATAACTTATGCAATGTGACTCACTACGTGATATACATGTACAGCTTATTCATATAGTCGTGGCATATTAATTTAAGCAGATCAAGTTCGATCATAGAGAATTTCAGAAAATCCAAGTCTATACTAGCTCATACAAGGATTTTTCAACAAGTCTCGTCTCGATATAGTTATCATTCATTCAAACAAGATTAGATCACAAATCATCATAATTTTATCTTTTCCTATTTCTAATGCCACTACGCTTACAAGCACATCCATGAGCACAACTATTTAAGAAATGAACTCACTCGGCCATGGAGAGAAATCCACTAGTCGTAGTAGTCCTCCGGGAATGGAAATCTGTCTTCCAATTCACCTAAGTACAAGGAATACCCAAAATGAGTATTTCTTATAAAGTTCTAATAACTCAACAATTCTAACTACTAAGTTCGTCAATTCCCGTATAAGCTAAAGTTCTAACTTTAAATGACCATATCTAACTCATTTTAACTCGGAATTGAGTACATAATATACCGATTTCTATCTACTTTGAAAGATCTATCTATTCATAATATTATTTCCAAGTTTCGAAAATTTTTAGGTCAAGAAATAAGCTGATCAGTTCTGATCGATCGAAGATTCCAATTCCGAAAAATAGTTTTGTGAATGTTTGTGATGTTTCTAGCATATAGTTTAACTACACATGCAATGTTGATGATTTTCTATCATTAATGACATGATATGAACTTGATGCATACATTCTTTTGACGTTATTTACAAAAAGGAAATTTAAGAAAACTTTTTATTAGTAAAACTCTATGACTATATACTTTCAAGAAAACTAGTTTCCTAACTTTGGCCATCCTCTTTGTTTTGGATTTATTTTCTTAAGAAAATCATGTTATCCTTGTTCAAATTGAGTTTTCATTATACCTATTACCCAAGCCTTCATTTCTATATAAAAACTTGCATTTTACAATTTGTAAATATGTTTTCAAATAGGATTTATCCAAAAACCGAATTTCTTGAAATTAAGTTTTTGAATGATTATTTTGGGAAAAACATGTTTAATGCATTAAAACTTAAGACTTTAAGATACCTATGTACTTAAGGACTCCATTTAATACATTAAACTTCTATTTTGAGCTTAGATGATAGGTGTTCTTATGGTCATCACTCAAAATTACGAATTTCATATGTTGACTACTAACTCAAATTTTTTCCATCTAGATTCTACTTCTTGTTTTATACATTATTCTTATCAAAACTCATTTCAACTTATAAAAATCACTACTTCATGATACCTATTACCTATATCCTTCATTTTTCACATAAAACATGAGTTTTAAAGTTGATAAAAGGGTTTTCAAAATAGGTCTTTAAAACCATACGAATTTGTCTTTGAACATTTCAAACAAAAACCTTTCCTTTGTATGTTCCTTGTTTTATTTGCCTAAGGATCTAGCAACTACAACATCTATATACACAAAACAAAACCTTCTTGAGCATTAATGCATCCATAAGCTCATAAATGTCAAACATGGTATAAGCATCTAAAAGCTAGATCTACTACTTATGATGTATGAAATGAAGTTTAAAAGCGTGAACATGAAATTTTTATGCTAGATCTCTACTTCACTCTACTTCTATATGCATGAACATGAAAATATTTCAACAAAAACTTAATCAAACACAAGATCTACTCTTGTGATGGCTTGATATTCATGTAGTAGTATTTTCTTGTCCCTAATAAGTGCTCATGGGGACTTAGAGTGAAAACATCATGAATAATCTTGCCATTACAAGATTAGATGGTAGTAAGCTTAAGAATCATCACCTAAAGCTTAAATAGATGAGAAATGGAAAAGAAATGAAGCTTGTGTGTGTGTGTGTGTGTGTGATGAGTTGAGTGTCACGGCAAGAGAAGAAAATGGGAGAGAGTTTGAGAGCTTTTGCAACAAATGAAATAAAGTGAAGGAGAGAGAAAGTAAAGGATTATTTATATTAAGTAAATTAGGGTTTGTTTTAAGTAATAAAAAGAGATAAAATAAAAAAATTGAAGGGGGAAAAGGAGGAGGGTGCGCCGGCCACAAGGAGTGAGAGAAAGAGAGAGATTTTATTTTATTTGAAATTGTAATTTATGTAAGAAAATGCATTAAATGTAATAATTTGTTAAGAAACAAAAATTCTTGAAAAAGAATATATAATTGAGTGGTTGTAAGGTTGTAAGACTAGGGTATGGGTGTGTGTGTAGGTTGTACTTGTGAATAGTAGTAAATAGTAGATAAGACATCTACTTTATCGATAGTAAAGAAAATATGGGAAAAAGGCTGTAATTATAATTTTTATAACCTGAAAAATTATAAAACATATATTTTTGAAATCCTTACAAAATTTCGGTTCTAAAGAGTATTTCAAAATATTTTTCTGAGTTTTTAGTTTCGAGGCTCGCTTTTCCGTAATGGAGCTCGGAAAAGCCCGGAATAGAAAATTTTTCAAAATCAAAGCTTTTCATGACTTGAAATATACTTTAAAACAATAATCCACATTAAATTATTCTATAGAGGTTCTTCTATATAGAAATTGAAGAAAAGCCGGACCTAGGGTTCCTAGGTTGCTTGTATTAATCCTATTTAAGGTTTTGGTTTTCGATTTACGGAGCTTACTCGGTTACTAAGAAAACCGGGGTTTACAGTTTTAGTTTTCGGTTTTAAGTTTTCTAAATCGAACACAGGTTTGCTAAGAAAACAAGGGTTTACAAGGAGACTTGGGAGACGGACTAGACCTTCTCGATGACTATTATAATTAATTGGATTTTCATGCCATGGCAAAGTGAGTTTGCCTTATGATTGTGCTTGTAATAATAGTGGCATTAGATTTAGGGCAAGATAAAATTAGAATGAGCATGTGAATTCTATTTGATTGAATCGATGATAAGAATATCGAAATGGAAATTGTTATAAATATTTGTATGATTTAGTATAGATTAATATTGGTTATAACTGTTATGATTATATTCCAATCGCTATGTATGTCTTTTTAAGCTATTTCGGTTCAATGTAATGTCCCCTGCATGATGAACGTAAGCCTTACACCCGGTGTTTAAACTTAGGGAATGACTAGGGATGTCATACTTGAGTTTATATATCGAGTGTGGCGGACTGTCGCATATAGGGTACCCTTTAGGATGTGATAGCATTTGTTTCAATCTTCAAAAATTGCTTTGATAAATACTTAGTTAACTATATAGTTAAGAAATTCCTTTTTATAGATGTATAGCTCATATTTCATACATATACAAGGGGTTGTTGTCCAAACAAAATTGTAATTCTTTAGTAAAAACAATGTTAGTTAGAAGTTTAGGAAAATCATAATCAACAAGAAATCCTTTCGTAGACTCCTTTTTCTTTAAATGAAGCTTTTGATCCTTTTTGTTTTCAAAGAGTGTTTTATGTTTATCTTATTATTTTCCTTGATGACTTTTCTTTAAAAATGAATTTCTATTTTTCCTTTTGAAACTTCTAACACTAGTGTCACTTTTCCTATTAGTTTTCTATGTATTGCCTTTGACTGCAATATTGATATTTTTAAATCTTAGTTTGAAAACTCACATTTCCTTTTTATATTATGTTTTTAAGGAAAACATTTTCATAACAAGGAATCATCTTCCTTATTTTTAGAAAGCAACTCTGGTTTTTAGAAAAAGCCTTTCAAAATATTGATATTTCCAAAATCATAATTAGTTTTTCCTAAAGCTTTGAGAAAATAGACTCCTTTCATTAATTTGAAAATTCTAACTTTCTTTTAGAACTCTCTTGTGGTGACAAAAATCTTTTTGGTAAAAAGTATAGCTTGAACTTTGGCGGTTTAGACAACAACCTTAATTTTGCATGAATATGAGAATAATAACAAGCGAAATTATAACAGCAAAATAATATAAGTTAAGTGTTGATAGTCTTAGCTTTGAATCAAGGCTCTCGGACTAAGAAATGGACTATTCCCGAAAAGGAAAGAAAATTATTTTAACTTGATGAGGACAAGTCTAAGATTAGAAAGACTAGTATTAAAATAGCATGAAAGTAAATAAATTGCTTTGCATAAAAATAAATAAATAACAAGTGAGTTAATATGCTCTAAAAAATATGTATATTTATATATTTAATTAGATATGGATAAGAAGTGAGCATAATAACAACAATAATATGTATAAAACATAATAACAAAAATAAAAATATAGGAATTGATATTCATGAACAAGAATAATACATAAACATAGTGTAGCTTCCATAACAAAAAGTTTAGGAAACTCACACCATGGTCATCTAAAGTAACATGATATGGAAGAAAGAAATATAGAAAGAAATTTTAACTTAAAGAGAATATAGAGTAGTATGTGTGAATGGGTTTTGTGTATATAGAAGAAAATTTGGGAGTATTTTGGGAAAGTTTTGGAGAGAGTCGTGAGAGAAGAATTTTGTGTAGTGAATTTGTGGGTAGATGAAGTGTGAGAAAAATGAAAGAGGAGGGGGTATTTATAAGAAAATGAGGAGAGAAATTGTGTGATTAAAATAATTGGAAAAAGAAAAAATTATATGAGTGAAAAGAGAGGGGAGGCACCAGCCATCAAGTGAGAGAGAGAGAGAGATTGTATTTTTTTTTTGTATTTTTATTAATTAAATATAATAATGGGTAAAGTAGATGTGATATATAATTATGGAAAAGATAAAAAGTAAGGAAAATAGGTATGTAGAGTGTAAGAATAGGTGATAGAAAAAGTAGAGAGAGATTAATAGTCTAGAATAGCAATTAATAGTGTAATGTAAAGTAGATGTGACTAATAAAATACCGATAGTAAGAAAATATGAGTATAAAATGCAATATCTAATATTTTTAGTTACCAAAAAATTATAAAACTTATATTTTGAAAACCTTATATTTTTACGAGTCTAACGGTATATTCGTAATATTTTTACTATTCCGAGCCCTGGGACATGTTTTTCGAAAACTGTATTCGTTTGGGTCCAAAACGAATTGTGGTTTTACTAATTTGATATTTTTAAGCTTTCTTATATCATTATGAACGATTCTACACACTAATCTCTTACTTATTCACTTAGGGTTACGAATACAGGATTGTCGGACTTAAACTGTTACATCTAACTAAGGTTTTGTTGACTTTTAAGGTTTCCGGTTGACCTTCTAATTAGGGTTTAAGATTAACTGATCATAAAACTTTAAGGGTTTACAACCTACCTCCCTTAAAAAAAATTTTGTCCTCAAAACTTGGAAAAACATACCTGAAGCTTCAAACAGACTCGGATATCTGCATCGTATCTCATTCTCAGCCTCCTAGGTTGCCTCCTCATGGGTGTGATTCCTCCAAAAGACTTTGACATATCTGATTTCCTTATTCCGCAGCTTTTAGACTTTTCGATCCAAAACTTGTACTAGGTGCTCCTCATAAGTGAGGTTTTCCTTTAGGAATATAGGCTCCAACTCCACTACTTGGCTTAGATCTGTTACATGCTTGCGTAAGACAGATACATGAAACACATTGTGTATTCTCGACAGGTTTGACGACAAAGCTAGGCAGTAGGCTAAATCTCCAACTCGTTCAAGCACTTCAAAAGGTTCGATGTATTACGGACTCAACTTTCCTTTTGAGCGTACTCGGTGTGTAATCTTAATTGGATTTATTTTTAATACACATGGTCTCCCACCTGGAATTCCAAAACTCGCCTTTTTTAATCTGCCCAGCTTTTCTATCTATCTTAGGCCTCTTTCATCCTTTGTTAGATTATTCTTACTTTGTTCGCCATATCTTGCACTAAATCCGATCCAATAGCAAGCTTTTCCACATGATCCTAAAAGAAAGGCGACCTATAGTGTCGTACGTACAAAGCTTCATATGGCGGCATTTGTATGATAGAGTGATAGCTGTTGTTGTAGGCAAACCTATGAGTGATAAATGAGCATCCCAACTACCTTTGAATTCCATAACACAAGCACGCAACATGTCTTCTAAGGTTTGGATTGTCCTTTCCAATTGTCCATCGGTTTGGGGGTGATAAGTCGTGCTGAAATGTAACTTTGTCGCCATACACTTTTGTAAACTTGTCCAAAACTTATATACAAATCGGGGATTTCAATCTGATACAATTCCAGTAGGGACTCCATGCAACCGTACTATCTCCTTTATGTATAGCTTGGCTAGCTTGTCCATTGAGAACGTCATGTTGATCAGTATGAAGTGAGCCGATTTAGTCAAATGATCTACCACAACCCATATGCCATCATATCCCGCCGATGTTCTTGGTAATCCTCATATAAAATCCATTGAGATTTGGTCCCACTTCCATTCAAGTATCGGCAAAGGCTTCAACAATCCTCCTAGCCTTTGGTGTTTCACCTTCACCTGTTGACAAATCGGTCACTTCATCACATAATCCACTACATCTTGTTTCATCCCATTCAACCAATAATGATTCTTAAGGTCTTGGTACATTTTGGTCCCTCCTGGATGTACCGTATATCCTGAATTATGGGCTTCGCTCATGATTTCTTTCCTTATTTCCTCATCTTTCGGAACGCAAAGTCGTCCTTTTATTCTCACGACATCGTCATCATCTACCTCAAAATTAGTATAGTTTCCCTTTTGTGCTTCCTTCTTTATCCTTTGTATCTTCTCATTATAGCATTGAGCTTCTTTGATCCTTTCTACCAAAGTTGGTTCCAACACTAGATTAGTTATCTCCACTTCTACACTTTGTCCCATAAATTCAATGTTCAATTTCTCAAACTCTCTTATCAACTCTTTCTTATGTGTAAGCAAAGCAGCAACTTCTCCATGGCTCTTACGGCTTAACGCATCTGCAACGGCGTTTACTCTTCCAGGACAATAATTGATTCCTAAATCATAGTCCTTAATTAACTCTAGCTATCTCTTTTGCCTCATGTTCAGTTCCTTTTGGGTGAACAGATACTTAAGACTTTTATGATCCGTATAAATCTCACACCTTTGCCCATAGAGGTAGTGTCTCCATAGCTTAAGGGCAAACACGACGGCGGCTAACTCCAGTCCAGATGTAGGATAATTATGTTCATGTGGCCTTAGCTGTTGTGAAGCATAGGCAATCACCTTTCCTTCTTGCATTAGTATACATCCGAGACCATTTCTCGATGTATCACTATGTACTGTATAAGGCTTCTCTGGATCTGGCATTGGTCAATCCAAAAGGCATTACTAGAAACTTGTAGTGTCCATAACGAGTTCGAAAAGCAGTTTTCTGAACATCTTCCGGTTTGATCCTCAATTAGTAACATCCTTACCTTAGGTCGATGCAAGAGTATATGCTCGTTCCTTGTAGCTGGTTAAAGAGATCATCAATCCTAGGGAGCAGGTACTTATTCTTGATTGTGACCTTATTCAACTCTCGATAGTCAATACATAATCTCATGGATCCATCATTTTTCATCACAAATAGATCTGGTGCTGTAAGCCCCTAAATTTTTCGATAATTTTGGCAAACCCTAAGAACCGGAAGTTAAAACGAAACCCTAAAGTTAACCTAGTTATGTGAATAGTCTAGTAAATCTAGATCCGGCACTCCCGTGTTCTTAAACCCTAGAAAACAAAATTAAGATAATTGTGGAAAATGGTTCGTAATTATATAGGAAAGCCTAAAAATATCAGATTCGAATTTTTCTAGTGTCTTTCGGATCCGATCGGGATCAGTTTTCGAAAACCGTGCCTCGGAGCACCGGATAGCAAAAATATTCCAACAACACCAATAGATTCATAAAAATATAAGGTTTTCAAAAATATCAGTTTTTGAATTTTTCGGTAACTAAAAATAATAGATATAGGCTTTTTACGCGTATTTGCTTTACTACTGATATTTTAATTGTCTAGTCTACTATTCATAGTACTTTTCTACTATTCATTACTATTCACCTATCTCTACTTTTTCTTACACTCTACCATGCATATACCTTACAATTTACCTTCCCCATACAACTTTAATCACATCACACTTTACACATTACTTCTTTTAATACAAAACAAACAAAAATAATTATTTCTCCCCCCTACATGTACCAAAACCGGCGCCCCTATGCCCCCTCTTCCATCAATTTTATTTTCAATTTCATTAAATTTAATCACACAAATTCTCACGCCAAAAATCTATAATACCCCATTCCTCTTCCATTCTTTCACACAAACAAAAATTCATACTAAAACCCTCCTAAAATCACTCCAACAAATTCCTCTCCCAACATCTCTCAAGTTCTCTCTTTTTCCTTAGAAAATCCATTCCCACATAATACTGCAACCCATTCTTTTCTTCTTCAACCACCACATAAACTTTAGGTAAAACTTCTCTATATTTCCTATCATGTTCATATAACTTAACATGAGTTTAGTGTATGTTTCTTGACTCATTGAGTTAAAGAAGCAACAATTTATTCATGTTTTGTTAATGTTCTTATTTTCTTTATGATATATTATGTTATTATTGTTTCTAACTAACTTATATAAGTATTATGTATATTTATGTATATATATTTATTTAGAGCATATAAGCTCACTTGTTATTTATTTATTTTCAAGTCTTGCAATTTATTTATTTACTTGTTTTATGCAATATTAAGATAGTCTTCTAGTCTTAGACTTGTCCATATCAAGTCAAAACAATTTTATTTCTTTGCTTTTCTTTTCTTTGAGGACGAGTCCATTCTTAGTCCCGGGATACCTTGATGAAGACTAAGGTTCCCAAATACTTGACTTTACTTTTACGCTCTTACTTCATTTATGTGTTTTTATATTTTTCTTAGTCAAAAAACTCTCATTACATGAATATGTTGTATGTCTCAATCATTAGAATGGTTTTCTTAAAATAAGAATAAGAACTTTTTTTAAATATAAATTTTGTCACATAAGACGTTATTTTCCTTAAAGGTTTGAAATTTATCTTAAACAAATATTCCTCTAAAGATAGTAATTTTATGGTTTTTACCAAGAAATACATAAAGTAAAGTTAATAAAATTCTCTTTTCAATTAAATAAGATAGTTTTTAGACTTAAACAAAGGATTTCTTATATTCAATGTCAAAGTTTTCCACTAACACTAAATTCTAAGATAGTTTTTCAAAAATAACTTATAAGATGATTTCTTTTAAAAGTGGAACTAACCATAAAGTATTTAGAAAGACCTTGTTTTCCAAAACGCTAGAAATAAATTTATGGAAATCTTGAAAGATTAAAATAACTTTTTTTAGAATGGAGTTAAAAGGAGGAAATACTCATTATGAAACTTAGGAGATTTTTAAAATAAAATTCTTTTCAAGCCTTAAGTTATCTCACTTTCAGACATTTGTTTTACAAAACCATTGTTGAGACAACACCAATTCATGCATATAGTATGAGATTATCATATATGTATATACATATATTCAAGGGATTTTTCAATCATACTAATATCTATATTTTTGTACAAAAGCCCTTGGGTAAAGTAAAGTTTGAAAACTAGTTTTGAGTTTGGAAAATTCGTATCAAATCTGTACGCTTCTATTCGAGACCAAATAACTTCTTTGATGAAAATAACCTTAGAATAGATATCTTTTCGAGTAGTGGAAATCGATATAAATATGCGGAATTCGAGTTAAATGAGCAAGTTATGGCCATTTTAAGTTGGAATTTCCATTCCTTACGATTTTTACGAATTCTTAAGATAGAAGTTTGAAACTTGAATAGATCTTGGATGAAATACTATGTTGGGTATTTTTTTGTTTAGATGTCGAGGATCACGATCTTGTCTTCCCCGAGGATTACTTCGACTCCTAGAGCGCTATGGACGAGTGAGTTTCCTTTACGCTTATGTATTCGCGCATGTGCTTGTAGAATAGAGCATTAGATGTTAGGAAAAGATAAAATTGATATGCATGTGGGATATTATGGGAATTTGTATGTGATTCGTTGTGTGCGATCAATGAACAATAAGTGTAAACACCGGTATACTTAGTAGTCAAGAAACCCCGGGGAGTTGGAAGCGAAACCCTAATCCGGTCAGTTTGGGTCTAGTGAGTGAAGCCTTGGGACCCTAAATCCGGCTTTCCTTCGGTTTTACAATAAAATAAATATTATGAGTAAAGGAATGTGATTATTGTTTAAAGTACATTCTAAACCTTTGAAAGTTTTAAATTCGGGTATTTTTCAATTACGGGCCTTTCCGAGCTCAATTACGGAAAAGCGTGCCCCGGACCACGGATTCAAAAAAATATTCTGGAATATTCATTAGAACCGTAATTTTATAAGGATTCCAAAAATAATCAATTTATTAATTTTCGAGCTATAAAATTGCAGTTATAGCTTTTCTAGTGTTTTCGGAACAACGGTAAAGTAGATGTCTTGTCTACTATTCACAAGTAAACTACACTACACACCATACCTATTCTTAATCCTTACAACTACTCATTTCAATTTTTTTTCCAAGAATTTTGTCTGTTAAATAATTATCACATTTATTAATTTAATTTACTAATTACAAATATCAAATTTTTAAAAAGACACACACCACAAGAAGTGTGGCCGGCGCCCCCCCCCCTTTGTTTTCCCTCAATTCAATATTTTTACTTCAATTTAATTAGTTAAACCCTAAATTACTTTATATATACTATTTTTTTCTCTCTTCCTCATTCTTCTTGTTTCAAATTTTGTAAAGAGCAAAAACCCTCTCTTCTCTCCCTTTAGTGCCGTGAACTCCCCTCCCTCTCCCTCTCACAACTTCAACTTGCTTTCTTCTCTTTTCCACTTCAAGACTCCATTGGTAGGTTGATTTTAGGCTTTGTTCATCCTAATCTTGTTATGGAAAGATCATTCTTGTGTGTTTTCTCATCAAAATCCCAATGAGCATGAGCAAGGGATATGAAAACACTACTACAAGAATCTCAAGCCATCTCAAGAAGTGGATCTAGCCTTTGAATGAGTTTTTGTTGGAATATCCACTTGTTCATGCATGTAAAGTAGAGATCTTGCACATATATTGTTGTTCATGCCATGAGATCCATTTCATGCATTATATATAGTAAGATCTAAAGTTTAGACAACCACATTTTCATGTACATGCATGATCATAGGGTTATTTTGTTTTATATGCTTTAATGATCATAGAAATGTAGTATTGTTGTATAGAGAAGTTAGATAGTAGATCTTCACATATGGGAAGCAAGAATATTGAAAAAGGAAAGGTTTTGTTAAATATGAAATGTTGGAAATTCGGATGAAAGTGAAACCCTACCTTAAAAACCCCAAATCAATTTAAACTCATGTTTCATAAGAAAAATGAAGGGTGTGTGTAATAGGTATATTGAAGGAATGATTTTTATAGTGTAGATGAGTTTAGGCATGATAGGAATGTAAAACAAGTGGTGGAGTTAGAATGAGAAATGTTGGAATGTTGATCAATAGTTAAAATTCGTAACTTAGGTTCATGCCTACAAGAACACTTGGTATTTAAGTCTAAGTGGATGTTTTATAAGCTAAATGAAGTCCTTAGATATATATATATTGGAGCTTCTTTTTTTAATGCATTAGACAAGTTTTCCCTTAAGAAATATGCAAGAAAATGAAATTTAGAAAATTCGGATTTTTACCAAAAGCTTGTTCAAAGACATGTTTACAAATGAAAAATGGGAATTCTTATGCATGAATGAAGGCCATGATTAATATAGACTTTGAGAACTTATTTTTAGTTAAATAATAAGTGGATTACGAGATTAAAAGCAGGAAACCCTAAGGAGTATAATGTGGAAAAATAGCTTCTTAGAAATAATCTTTATGGGAATTTTCCAACACTTAAGAGTTCATAAGAGTTTATTATCACAAAAATTATTATGACCATGCATATACTAAGTTCATCACATGGCATTCATTTATTAATTCATTCCCATATCATTCATGCATGAATCATCATCTAGGAACACTTCTTATCAAAAGCAAAACAAATTTTTGAGATTGGAACATTTGCGGAACAGATCTGATCCCACTGTTCCGTGACTTACTATTTTCAAAACTTGGATTTAATATTAGAAATAGATAGATCTTTCGAAGTAGATAGAGATCGATATAAAATTTGCGAAATTCCTAGTTAAAATAACCAAGTTATAGCCGTTTTAAGTCGGAACTTCCGCAAATAGCGAGAAATCCGAATCCCTATAGTTAAGATGTATAGCTTGATTTAGTTACATAATGAGAGCCTCATTAGGATTATTCTTGCTTGGTAGGTGATCCCGAGCAGGACGATACTCTACCTCCCGACTACTACTACTAGGAAGATTGGCGTCCAATGGCCGAGTGAGTTTTACTTCCACTCTCAATTAATGAATGTGATTGTAATGTAGTGGCACTAGTGGTGTAGGCAAAGATAAAGAGAAATTGTATATGCATGATGGGGTATATGGGAATTAAATGTTGTTTACTGCTGATATGCGAAATGGAACTTAAGAAATATCGAAACCGGGTGTTAAGCTATTGACTGATTGGTTAGTATCTTACGATGAATGTCTGTGAATATTCGTTGGTCACCTAAAAGAATTTGAATTAATGAATATTCGACTTCAATTGTAATTTGAATTCATTCATATCACGATGGGGTTGGAGCATTCGCATTGGTTGGTTTTTCGTAATCCATAAACGAATATGTTGGTTAATCGTGATCCATAAAACGAATTTGTTGGTTAATCGTGATCCATAAAACGAAATATTATTAGTTGACCGTGAGCTTAAACGGCGTCCTACCGCGGGATTCGTTAATCTGCTAACCCGGGATGAAGGGCGTAAGTCCATCCACATATGATTTCCGGTTGGTCATATGTTTATTGATCACATTTGTATGGTGCATACACTTGCTTGAATAATCACTTGCTTGAATGATTGTATTCAATTGTGTTATGGAAGTTATTACTCACTAAGCTAGTTAGCTTACGCCCCTATAGTTTCTATCTATTGCAGCACGAGTTTATATGGCTTAGGCCGAGGCAAGCCACAGCACAGGTACCGGAGATAGGAGTTTCCCGTAGAAGTTTAATCCATTTCTTTTTGTATAGACTTCCATTGGAAACTAAGGACTCTGGATGACTGTAACGGACTTGTTATTATTTTGCAGGAGAATGCCCCTTAGATTTTGTAAACTATAATTATGCGTTTTGATTTACTATCTATGGCTATTGTATGCCACGCTAAACTGTTTAACTCCATTTGTCGAAGTATTCTATTGTCGTAAAGGAACGCTTTACATCTAATTAAGACTCCCGAAGGGCTCGGGTAGAGAACTCGAGAGTCTTACTTAGTATGTGACGGGCTGTTACGTTTAGGATACCCTACGGGGCGTGACAATAAGTATATCGGAACCCGATTTGTGATTGATATAATGTTCTACGTATGTATTGTTATGTGTGCAAATATTGTTTGATCGCTTTAAATGATTTAATGTCATATTGAAATCCTCATATAATAAATTGACTCATGCATATCACTTAGAATATCATTTCGAAGTTTTGCTACTACTCCTCAGCGTGGGACCAGAAAGGTAAGTTGCCTAGCTACATCTTGAGGGTTAGGACGTACGGGGAATACAGTCTCAAGGTATAGCCGAGCCGGATCGATCGCTTTGGGCATGGAAGGCCCGGGGACTAGTGGTACGGTTCGTTGGAACCCCAAGACGCGCGCAAACTTGAGGAGGTTGTTCGGGACTCAGTTCAAAGCATTCCCTAACCACCGATGGAGGGGCAAATCCATCAAACATACGAAACCAGATAGTCGTATGTAATGTTTGATCATATGATTGTTGCATTCATATGCTTGATTAATGAACTTGTTTGATTGTTGTTATGAGCACTATTGTGTAAGGAATATCTCACTAAGCTAGTCATGCTTATACTCCTATAGACTTTTGATATTGCAGGATTATCTTTTGCACCCAAGACCACCTTGATTTCTCGGGTAGAATCCTTATTTTTGAGAAGCTTTTGGAGGCAATCTATTTTGAAGTTATAGAGTGGATTTCTTCTAAAATCTTCTAGCTTTAGTTATGCTATATTTAGAACCATGTTATTATGAATTATCAGGGGAATGCCCCTTAGAAGCTGTAAGAATTTTTTCAATGAAATATATTGAGTGTTATTTTGCATGTTTCGCTCAATGTCTTAAAATGCATTACTCCACGGTCTCCCTTTGTTGTGAATGTACGCCTTGTACGATATGGAAGCTTTCGAGTGACTGAGGTAGTCATTCTTGAGTTTTAATATTGCGTACGGCAGGCTGTCACGTTTAGGGTACTCGCTGGGACGTGACAGTTTAAGTTGGTATTAGAGCATCAAGATTAGGGAAAGAAACAGTATGTTAGAAATAGAAGTCTTAAGAATAGGATAAGTTTAAGATTAAGCGATAAGAGTGTTAGGAAGAATCCTAGAATTATAGGAAGTGGGGATTTATGGGAAACACATGTTCTGTGACCATACCTAAGATATGTAGATGGCCCTAGGATTAATTGCTACCCTTAAGGAAAATAAGTGGATTTCCAAATCGTTTTAAGCCTTAAGGAACACAACCCTCGTAAGTACAACCAGGGAAAAACAGAGTTAACTTGCTTTCTGAAACTAAAAGAAAAACACGTTTACGTAAAAGATTATACAACCAACCTTAGGTAACGTTGGAGTTAAAGTCTCGTAAACGCCATCAAATGATTGAAGGTGAGAAGAAGGCAAAACCATCCCTGAACTTCCCTAAATTTCAACGGAAGGATCAAGAAGAGAAGTAAGGAGCCACAATGAGAAGAAAGCGTCGCAAGATGTAACGCCTTAGTATTAATCGCAACTAATTAAAAGACGTAGTTAAGTGTTTAATAAATAAAAGTGACCTAATGATTTCTTGAAAATGAGATTTCTTTGTTTTATTTTTTTTCTCTTCAACATGCATGATTTTGATTTCTTACTTTGTAATTTCTTTGAATTGTATTTGAATTTCATAATTTCTTATTAAACTCCTATCAATCCCTATTTTGTCAATTTATTTCCTTAAGTTTTGTACCTTGATTTAAATTTCTAGTCTTTATATTTGAGATTTCCGTGATTTCGTAAACGTTAGTATGGAGCGTAATTAGAAACTAAAATCTAAACGATTAAACAGCCGTCCAAGAAGACGTAGGAATAGAGAACAACGAGATTCCAACAACGTACCAGCTGAACGAGGAGTACCTCCGCGTAACCAACCAGAAAATAACCCTGCTCCTGCCGAACCAGCAAAATGACTTTGCAGCTGCAATTGGACAGATGAACCAGTTATTAGCTATTTTGATTCAGCAACAAAATCAAAATAACCCAGCTCCTGCTCCACCTCAGAATGCTCCTGAAGCTACGGTAGAAGCACCCGGCGAACAGTCACATGCTGCACCATTTCCACCACCACCACCGAGATCACATCAAAACTTGCTCGCCAATTTCATCAAAAGTAATACCTACTTTGATGGAACCTTCGGAAAACCAGCTGAGGCCGAAGATTGGTTGGCCCAGATTGAGAGATCGTTTGATGGTTATGAAGTACCCCACCACTTAAGAGTCAGTTTTGGGACATTCATGTTGAAGTTCAATGCTCGCATATGGTGGGAATCGAAGAAGCGAGAATTGCCTGCTCCAGTTACGTGGGATATGTTTCGAGAAGAGTTCTTGGAGAACTACTTTCCAGGGAGTCTCAGAGTTCGGTACAGTGCTGAGTTCTTTAACATTACTCAGAAAGGGGAGAACCATCGAGCAGTACGAAACCGAATTCAGTCGCTTGTTGCAGTATGCTCCTGACTCCTATAAGCACAGCGAGGAGTTAAAGAGACAAGTTTTCTTGAATGGGTTAGATGAGACCTAAAATTCGTTGGTGGTTTGATGTTAAAGTTTTAAGGGGCTAGTGGAAAAGGCTAGAATTATTGAAGAAGCCAAAAGATGAAAACAAAAGCTCCGGAGAAGAAGGTTTGTGTTGGAAGGAAGCCATATGAAGGACCAAGTTCTGGGTTCAAAAATAAGAGGTTTAAGACCTTTGGAAGTTTCAAAGGAAGTGGAAGCAATCAGAGGGAGGTGACCAAGGTAGATGTCACATGCTGGAAATGCCGAGGGAAGCATTATCCAAAGTTGCCCACAATTGCAAAACAAGTGCTTCTTTTGTGGCAGCCCCAGATCATAAAATCTTGGAGTGTCCCAAGAAGAACACCAGTGTCTGCTATGTGTGCAAGCAGCCAGGGCACTTTGCAAATGAATGCCCAAAGAGGAAAAATGCTCTTGTGAGGTCATCCAACACCTCGGGAGGATCCGCCCTTGTCAGAACCAACAATGGCAATGGAAATGGGAACCGCTCTGGCACCTCGATGCATGGAATGAGAGTCTACAACCTGGAGGGCCAGTGGATGTGCGAGGAAGCAGATGATGAGGAGGAAGGATGTGAGTTTGCTGCCTTAGGGAGACGAAGGCTATGATCATGGACTCGTTGCAGGTTAGCCTTAACCTTAAGCTTTCGTTTTGTTTATAGTATCTTTTTACGCTGTTAATCTGTCGCAATAGAATCCCTATACCTCTTTAGCCTAAAGCTTTAGAAAGTTAGATAAGCATAGTATGGTTAGTAACTAGTGCGTGTTAAACGCAGGAAGTATACGAGTAGCTAACGAGACCGCTTACGCCTTGTTTGATACCGGAGCCACCCATTCGTTTATCACCCCAACCTTGCTAAGAAGAGTGGATTACCTATAGTCACCACCGCTACCAGCTTCAAGATAAAGACACCACGGGTAGCGTCGTAACCACCCAAGAGATGTTGAAGGAATGCCCTTTAGAGATCCAAGGTCACCATACGACAAGTGATTTGATCGTGTTGGAGATGAATAAGTATGAAGTAATTCTTGGAATGAGTTGGTTGACCCATGTTAAAGCCACGGTAGATTGTCGAGGAAGAAGGTGAATTTTAAGGATGTAATGGGAAGGATATTGAGTTTAAAGGAGAATCCACGGTCGTAAGGAGGCAAGGATTAAGTTTTGAGTTGTGACGGATGAGAGGAGATTGACCAAAAATCAAATGCTATAGAAGAAGAAGATGAAGGAACCAAAGGTGGGGATATACCCATAGTCAATGAGTTTCCTGACGTTTTCCTAAGGAATTACCTGGATTGCACCAAAGAGG
>JAMXBD010004075.1:0-86027 GCA_024138025.1 Combretum micranthum | reverse complement strand
TTTGGTATCTGGAGACTCGATAGGGGTATTATACCATTCTTTCCTTTCTTCTTTTGGGCTTTCTTTTCATCTCTTCTATCTCAACCGGAAAAGTAGGAACATATCCCAGTCCAAATGTCCAAATGTCCCTCTTTTTGAATCATATTGGCTTCTTCAAAGATTTGTAAACCAAAGTCTTCGGATCCTTCTTCGCCAATATAGGGTATAGCAGTGTCTTTGAAGATAGCATGGTCTTGTTCTCCTAATACCGTAATGATTTGTCCATTTGTTATAAACTTGACCATCTGATGCCAAACTAGACGGTTATTGCCCCAGCTGAGTGAATCCCAAGGCCTTCCAAGTAACAAATTGAACGATCTTGGTATGTCAAAGAACTTGGAATGGAATAGTAAAGTCTTGTGGGGCCATAGTAACTTCCAAGTCTATTTCTCCTGATATGCCTCTCTTGGATCCATCAAAAGCTCTAACAATAGTAGAACTGGACCGGAGGTTGATGCATCGATACCAAGTAAGTTCAAAGTAGCCAATGGACAAACATTCAAGACGACCCATTATCGATGAGGACTCGGGCTACAATCATTCCATTACATTTGGCCATTATGAATAGGGGCTTTGTGTGTTGAGTGCCTTCTGCTCCCAACTCATCAGGTGAGGAAGAGATGATCCAAAGCAAATACCGAATTTACTACATTTTCCATTGTTTCAGTAGCAACACCTTTGGGAACCTTGATTTGTTGGAGTATCTTAAAGAGGGCCTCGGTGTTTTTCAGAAGTCATTAACAAAACCATTAAGGATATCTGAGACGGGACTTTAGCGAGTTGATCAGCAATCTTATAGTCACTTATCTTCATAATCTTGGTCAATGCCGTTTTCTCATCGGATTCCTCCTCCTTTTTCTTATCTTTTCTTAGTGGGAAGAATTCCTCTGCTAATGTTTTCTCTCTTTCGGGCTTCTAAAGATTTCCCAAGTTTTCCGACCATGGGCTAGGGAACTTGATTAACAGCTTGATAGTGAACAGGGCAGCTTTATAGTCTTTCGGTGCAATTGGCACATGGAATTGATACCTCATCGATTTCACCTCATATGGGGCTTCTTTCTGCTCTCCCTTGACATTGGAAAACTATCTTCTTTGGATTGGACTGGATCATTTCGATAAAAGGCTCAGATTTCTACAATTGTGATCATGTGATCGTAGGCCCATGGTTTGGGAAGGGATTGGTGTTGACATTAGGGGTCGGGGTTTCAACGAAATCTAGTTGGACCAATTTAGCATCAATGAGGTCTGAATCTTGTTCCGAAGCCTCCAACAATAGTCAGTAGAATGAACTATTGCCCCAAATGATAATTGCATTTTTGCTCGGGGTTATAATATCTGGGTTTGTAGTCTTCTCTAGGTGTTTTCAAAAGGTGATCAAATTGTCAGCTCTAAGCCGGGCTAGAACTTGGCTAAGGGGTACGGGAAATTTGGTGAACTTCTTCTAGGTCTATTGAATGGTTGGTTTTAGGATTGTGGTTGTTGTGATCGGTGAAGGGTTGATTAGTGTTTGGGGTTTGTTGGTAGGTGTAGGATTGAGTAGGTTTAGTGTATGGGGTTGAGCTGACTACACTGACAGTGGTATCCTTCCCTTTGTTATTGTTGGAGTACTTGAAATTGTAGCCTTTTTCTCCACATAGATCCTCCCGGTGATAATGGCACTTTCAATTCTACACCCGGCTAATACTATCTCAGGAGAAATTAGCAGTAGTGTGTCCAATGAGATGAGTAAAGAAGGGTTCTTCTAAAGTATTGATGAAAGTGAATGTCAAATCTTTCTCCGGATAGGGGTAAGATACCATAGATGCCATTGATCTCCATCTTTGAGCATATTCCTTAAAGGACCATCTTTCTTCTTCCTCATATTACTTAAATCCCACATAGAAGGAAGCCACTTCAATATTAAACTTTTATTGATTGTAGAAAGCCCTAGCCAGTTTGTCCCAAGTATTAATCTCATCAGATCAATGAGCATACCATGCTAAAGCTGGACGGTAAGGCTATCCTGAAAAGTTTGGATCATAAATTGCTCATATTGAGTGTACCGGCTCATCTTCCTCACATAGAGCCTAGTATGCAACTTTGGACAACCAGTACCATCATACTTTTCAAAGTCGGGAATCTTGAACTTCTCAGGGAAAGCTCCCGCTTCGATTGTAAGTAAGAAAGCCTTATGATTCCCACTTTGATCAAATTTCCATTTTTCTCAAAAATTTTAAGTTTCTCATTGAATTGAGAAAGAAGCCTTTTCTCCATTTCTTTGTTTTGAGCCCCAATTTCCTTCTTAAACTCAGAAGAATCGGTTTCGACAAGGGCTAGTGCTCATGATTAATTACTTGTTCCTCAATAGTTTGACTATCAGTCCTTTCTTTACCCCGAATGTCCTGTAGTAGTATCTTGAGGGGCCTTAAGGTTTTGCCGTGAGAAGATTCATTTGCTCGGCCATTCGGAATACCATTTGTTCCAAAGTAGTAAGCCTTTGCTCGGACATCGCATTGGAATTATTGTCATTGTTGCTAGCCATTCTGGATTTAGACCTAGTGATGAATGGACTTCGAACCGGGTCTAACCGTTTTAGGAGCTATCTTTTAGAAACTGCATATGTTCAAAAACAAAATTCCCATAGTTTAGTGGAGAAAATGTATATATTATTATATATTTATTATATGATTCTCAACAAAATGAGCAAACGGTTACGGTTAATATATACACAAAAACAAATAAAACAGGTAGCAAAGAATATACAAGAACATATAGAGAAAAGAATATATATATGAAAGAAAAACGCATGCGCATGTAAATTGAGATGGATGAAACTTTGTAGCAAAAACCATTTTATTTCATTAAAGCTGATTTACTTAAGGAGTCAATACATGACCATGACAAAACCGAAAAGCTAAACAAAGAAAAATCATCCTAAACCAAATGCCTAATCTTGTTAGGACACTCTGAACGGTCCTTCAGCTCCTCAATAGTCCTTTTTGCCATTCTTGGTTGAGCTTCCAGTGCTTGAACCTTGCCTTGAGAATCTTGAACTTCCTTTTCCATCTCTCGATCCTTCTTCATCATCTCAGGAGCTTGAAATTCCAACTCGTTCACTTTTGCCCTTTGGCTGAGGATATATTCTTTAGTGGCTCGGTATTTCTTCGTCTCAACATTAATGGGGTCTATCACGTAGATCGTCTTGATTTCTCTTGTCTCCCATTTGGCTTGTATCAACCCTAGCCTTCTCTCTTTTTGTGCCGAAGGAACACTCGGGTCATCATACTCCATAGTAAACTCCTTTAATGATGGCTTGCTAGTTACATCTTGAAGTGCTCCATATTGTCTTATCACACGAGCCGGATAATATCCCGTGGTCCCGGTCAAACCAATCAAGGGAATTGCCGCATATTCCCTACATTCAGTTATTGCCGTAGGAGAATGGAACCATTTAGCGACCCAAAGGAAATTGTGAGCTTCTAGATCTTGGAATAAGTGCACCCACTCATCGGTTCTTGGAAGATCTTGAATGCTGTCGAGCCTGGATTTTGAAAATCATCCGGTTCATTTCTCCTAACCCGATTCATATTAAACCCTAACCCATTTAACATGAATCCTCGACTAGGGGTTTAAAAGAAATTTAATTTTTGAAAACTTTTTAGAGTCGCCACCCGATATAAATCGGGAAAAAATGAAAGCCAGGATTAATGGGTCGGTTAATCCTAACTTAGCCACTAGTCTGCGAAAAGTTTGATTTAAAAATCAATTTTTAAAAAATACCAGATATCTGAGTTCGGGGGCTAACCTATTAAAACTAAGCGGTTACCACTTTAAATTTAAATTTAGAATTTATCCTTTTCTATACTAAAAAATTCAAAAAAACATTTATAAAACAAATATCTACAAGTTTAATCATGCATTTTTATTTTTATGTATTTTTTTTCTTAGGATTAAATATCAACGAACATTTGTATTTTTCCTTTTTAAAAAAAAAACTTATAATATGTACAAAATGATTATTTCAAACTATCAAAACAAAATATATTTTTTCTAATTTTATTGTCGCCCCGTAGGTGCCTACGTACTCGCTAATCGAGATCAGACAAAACGTAGTTCTTTTATAAAGAACTTAATTTGTTGATCAATTTTATATTTTTAAAATATTCTCACTTTAGGTTTATTAAATTTTGAATTTTTATGAAAACTAATTTTGATGATCCTATGATCTAATCAATTGAATTTTATTTCATAAAAAATATATTTTTCTAAGTCCAAAAATCATTTTTTCTAAAAAAAATTATGATAATTCATGGCTAATTTAATGCTACATGAAAATCAATTTTGAAAACTTTGAGTATTATCTTTATAGCAAATTTATAAAGATAATTTTGATAAAAACTTAATTAATATCATGATTTTAAAAAAAAAAACAATTTTTATCTTTATTGTTCAACAACAATTTTGGTTTAAAAAAATCTATTAACAATTTATTATTTTTCAAAATTCAATAATCATCACATATGTTCAGAACATATTTAAAATATATCATAACAAAATTAAAATACAAAAACAAAACATCTCATGCATCAAATATATATTTAAAGATCAATCTATATGCAAATACATATTCAAAAATATCAAAAAATATCAAAAATTACTAAAACATGTAAATTTATATTAAAAATAATTATTCTAATTTTTCTGGATTTTTCTAGATTTTTTATGAATTTTTATTAATTTTTTCCTATTTTTTCCTATTTTCCGAAATTAAATATATAATAAATAAATAATTTAATAATACAGACTAACCTGGACCGTTGGATTTTCTCGGATCAGATCTCAACCGTCTGATCTGTGGACCAAATCTGACCGTCTGATGGAATTGACTCGCGATCATGGACCGTAGATCTACTGATCAAATCTGGAGCGTAGGACTCTGATCAAATCTGGACTGTAGGATCCCTGATCAAATCTGGACCACAGGATCTCTGATCAATATGGACCACAGGATCTGCTGACTTTTGACCGACGACCGTTGACCGCGACCGAACCGAGACGCACGTTGACCGGACCGACCGGATTGGATCTCGGATTTCGGGTCGGATCTTGGATACCCGTCGGGTGAAGAAGACGATGACGGTGACTTCAAGGCGTTCCTCGGCCGCTCTTGGTGGTTTTCGAAGGCTTCAACCTTGTCGGCCCGACGTGGATGGGGCTGCTGCGTCCGTTGGTGATGGTGGTTCACTCCCAGAACCACCAGAAGTGGCGGTTCGTGCGGTGGCCCAACGGCGGCAAGGATTAAAAATTTCGAAAAAATTTGCAGAACTTCCAAATGCAAATTCGAGCAAATCTAAATACTATAATCAATCAAGAACACTTCCTAGATGATCCTAACACTCTTTAATTGGATCGAAATCCTCCCGATCACTTCGAATTTGCAATTTTTGCAATTCGAACACTTTACTACTCTATTTTCAGATCTCGATCGTGTGGTGTGTATTTTTCGAAATTGAATTGTGCTTTCTGCTTGTGGGGTGATCCTATTTAAGATTTCGAAACAATTTGTCATTTCGAAGCTTCGTATTTGTTCAATTTTTGAATCACGAATCGTTATACTTTTTCAAATAAAAACGATTCAAAATTGGGACTCGATTCGTGATTGTTGGTTCAAATTGATCACGAATCTTATGTTTATACATCATAACTCTTCGATTAAGTGTATTTAATTTGATCAAAGAACACAATTCGGCAATTTTAAAATTTGAAAAATCATGTCCATTCGAATTTTTCCCAATTTTCATGCTCAATTAATGTGCTTTTAGGATGAAATAATACACGAATTGTGTACAGATGTGATGTATCCCATGCCTAGTTTGTGTCTATACAATTAATTTCGAAAAAACACAAAGATTCGTTGCTCAAATGAGGCCTCAAAGTGGATGAACCGATGTGTCTTTTGGAAAAAAAAAATTGGACAAAAAGAGGCAAAATCTGCCTTGGGCTAGGATCGAACTCGGGTCCCCTTGCTCTGTGTCCATGGTCTGAACCGTTAGGCCGTTGGCCTGTGCCTTGGTCATATAGCTAACCCACTAATACTTAAGACTAATAAAATATATATTGTATTAAGCTTAAATAATTATTTATTTTAATTTTTCTTACATATATTTTATTTATATTACTATTATTCATTTAATTATTTTATTATACATATTTTATTCCTCTATATTTTTATTTTTTCTATTTTCTCTTTTTTCTCTTTTTTATTATACTATTATTTATTATTTTATTATTATATCTTATGAACTCAACATGACATTAATTTAATCTAAACTTGAGCCTAACTTTTAATTGGGCAAAAATTGGGTGTCTACAGCTGCCCTCTTTGTGGTAAAGTTTGAACAAAACTTTTGCCACAAAGACAAAAGGATAGCCAATTTTTGCTTAATTTCTCCTGTCAAACAAAGAGATTTTTATCTTGTGCTAAACTATCTGTCGAGTTTAGACATTAAAATTTGCTAGGTCAACTGTCGGGCCTAGGTTTTGGAAAATGATAGGCCATCTGTCGGGCCTAGATTAGAAAATGATAGACCATCTGTCGGGCCTAGATTTAGAAAATGATAGACCGTCTGTCGGGTCTAGATTTAGAATAATGATAGGCCATCTGTCGGGCCTAGACTAAAAAACTGATAGAACCGTCTGTCGGGTCTAGATTTAGAAAATGATAGGCCATCTGTCGGGCCTAGACTTAGAAAAATGATAGACCGTCTGTCGGGTCTAGATTTAGAAAATGATAGGCCATCTGTCGGGCCTAGACTAAAAAACTGATAGACCGTCTGTTGGGTCTAAATTTTAGAAAACTGCTAGGTCATCTATCGGACCTATTTGGTCATTTGCCGGACCTATGGGCTTTGGTTTGGTCATTTGCCGGACCTATGGCTTTGGTTTGGTCATTTGCCGGACCTATGGGCTTTGGTTTACTGGGGATTTTTGAAACTCTAAAGATTGGTTTCTTGATCCATTTGGAATTCTTGATCTTCGGAAACTTGATCTTCTGATCCACTTGGGGACTTTGATTTTCTTGGAAACTACTTGTTGATTCATTTGGGAAAACTTGATCTTTTTTTCACTTAAGGAAACTTGATCTTCTTGATCCACTTTAGGAAAATTGATCTATCTTGATCTATTTGAGGAAAATTGATCTATCTTGATCCATCGGGGAATCTTGATTTTCTCAAAACTTGAATTATTGATTCATTTGGGAAAACTTAATCTTTCTTGATCCACTTTAAACTTCTTGATCCATTTGAAGAATCTTGATCTTACGTCGGTTAATGTGTTTAGGGCTTTTCCGTTGTCACATAACCGTGTTCAAAAACTAGTTACCTTGTGCAATATAATTACCAGATAAAATTGCATATATGCATTTTAAGGCCATATGAGATGCTCAAATTACTTTCTAACAGTTTTAGTTTGGGTTTGTTTAAGTGATAGGTTGAGATTTGATCTGGTTTGAGAATTTATGGTTATTTGGTGATGAATGGGATGAGATTTGGTCTGATTTGAGAATTTTTGGATTTGTGAATGATTTAATTAACGGGTTGAGATTTGACTTCAGTTCAAAGTTTTTGGAATATCAACTTTGCTTGTAAAAACTAAAAATGAAATCAATCTGAACACAGAAAATGACAAATTTTATTGATCATTCATAATACATCTTTACAGCATCTGAGTTTACAGGATCCTTTAAATCAGGTCCATCCATTTGGGAAAGAATCAATGCTCCTCCCGACAATACTTTTCTAACACATATGGTCCTTCATAGTTTGGTGTGAACTTTCCTCTGGAGTCTTGTACATTTGGCAGCATCTTTCTCAAAACCAAATCACCTTCTTGGAAGCTTCTTGGCTTGACCTTCTTGTTGAATGCTTTAGCCATTCTTTGCTGATATAACTGGCCGTGACACATTGCAGTCAGCCTCTTTTCATCTAACAGATTCAACTGTTCAAATCTTTGTTTTATCCACTCAGCTTCATCGAGTTTGGTTTCTACTAATATACGAAGTGATGGAATTTCAACTTCTACAGGTAAAACAGCTTCAGTTCCGTATACCAAGGAATATGGTGTTGCCCCGTTGATGTTCTTACAGATGTTCGATACGCCATTAATGCGAGCGGTAACATTTCATGCCAATCTTTATAGACAATGGTCATCTTCTCAATAATTCTCTTGATGTTCTTATTGGCGGCTTCAACTGCCCCATTCATCTGTGGCCGATACGGAGTGAATTCCGATGCTTGATCTTGAATTGCTGACACAAATTTGTTACTTCTTTGTTGTTCAAATTCGTACCATTATCAGTGATGATACTTTCCGGAGTTCCATATCTAGTGATGATGTCTCTTTTGATAAACCGCACAACCACGGACTTCGTTACACTTGCATAGGAAGCGGCTTCTACCCATTTAGTGAAGTAATCGATTGCAACCAATATGAACCGATGACCGTTTGAAGCTTTAGGTGAAATTGGCCCAATAACATCTATCCCCCATGTTGAGAAAGGCCATGGGGTTGACATTAACTGTAATTCTTTTGGAGGGGCACTTATCTTGTTTGCATAGATCTGGCATAAATGACAAGATCTCACATGTTTGATACAGTCTGATTCCATAGTTAACCAAAAGTATCCTAATCTCATAATCTTTTTGGCTAACATGTAACCACTCATATGAGGACCACAAATTCCTTCGTGAACTTCTTCCATGAGCTTCTGGGCCTCTTTTTCATCTACACATCTTAACAAAGTCGTGTCGAATGATCTTCTGTATAACGTATTTCCACTTAGCAAAAAATGACTGGCCAAACGCCTCAGTGACTTCTGATCTTTCTTGGTAGCACCTTCAGGATAATTACCCGTTTGCAAAAGAACTTTAATATCTTGGAACCAGGGTTCATCTGATTCATCATGGCAGAATGCGGGTTCACTTCTCACCCGGACTTGCAAAGGTTGGATTCTTGCTCCTTCAGTAAACTGAATTAATGAGGCCAAAGTGGCCAGAGCATCAGCAAACTGATTTTGAGTTCTTGGCACATATACAAAGGAGATTTCCTGAATCTTTCTATCAATTCTGCCAAGTGATTATGATAAGGAATCAACTTGGGATCCTTTGTTTTAAAATCTCCTCGAGTTTGAAAAATAATAAGTGATGAATCTCCAAAAACTTCGAGCTCTTGAATTTCCATTTGGATTGCCATCTCTAAACCCAAAATGCATGCTTCATATTCTGCTATATTATTTGTATAAGGGAACATTAATCTGGCCGCTGTTGGGTATTGATTTCCTTCAGGTGAAATTAGGACTGCCCCTATTCCACATCCATATACATTAGCTGCTCCTCAAAATACAATTTCCAATTCGGCATTCTTTCATCTTCCGTTTGTGTTACCCGAATCCCTTCATCGGGGAATTGATCTTGTTCCTTTAGTTCCTCATCAACCGGGCTTTCAGCGAGTTGATCAGCCAAGGCTTGTCCTTTAATTGAATTTTGTCTAACATAGGTAATATCAAACTCAGACAGCAACATTTGCCATTTTGAAATTCGACCGACCAAGGCGGGCTTATTTGCCAGATACCTCAAAGGATCATGCTTTGTAATTAACTCGATTGAGTAGAAAGCGTGTATTGCCTGAGTCTATGCATAGTCCATACTAATGCACAGCAAGTTCTTTCTATCTCTGAGTACTTTTGCTCTCCATTTGAGAATTTTTTGCTCAAGTAATAAATAGCTCTTTCTTTTCCATTTTCATCTTTTTGCCCGAGTACACAACCCATGGATTCCGAAAAAATTGTCAAGTATAAGAACAAAGGCTTTTCGGGTACTGGAGTGATCAAAACTGGGGGATTTGTCAGATACTGTTTAATTCGGTTAAAGGCTTCTTCACATTCTTCATTCCATTCAATTTGGGCATTTTTTCTCAATAATTAAATAGTGGTTGACATTTATCCGTCAACTGGGAAATGAATCGAGCAATGTAATTTAGTCTCCCCAAAAGACCTCTAATTTCTTTCAAAGTTGTTGGGGGAGGTAATTCTGAATTGCTTTGACCTTATCAGGATCAATTTCTATTCCTCTTTGACTGATCACAAATCCCAATAGTTTCCCAGAAGTTACTCCAAAAATGCATTTTTCTGGGTTTAATTTTAATTGAAACTTTCTCAATCTTTCAAAAAGTTTCCTTAATACTTCTACATGATCTTCTCCTTCTTTTGATTTGGCAATCATGTCATCAACATATACTTCCACCTCTCTATGCATCATGTCATGCAATATGGTCTGCATTGCTCGCTGATAAGTTGCTCCGGCATTCTTGAGACCAAATGGCATGACCTTATAGCAAAAAGTTCCCCAGGCTGTGACAAATGTGGTTTTGACTTTGTCCTCTTCGGCCATCAATATTTGATTGTATCCCGAAAATCCATCCATAAATGAGAATAGATGGTTTCCAGCTGTATTGTCTACCAAGACATCAATATGTGGCAACGGGAAATTATCTTTTGGGGTCGCTTGATTCAAGTCTCTAAAGTCCACACAGATTCTAAGTTTCCCATTTTTCTTAAGTACTGGTACTATGTTTGATACCCAATCTGAGTAATCCGAAACTTCAATGAATCCAACTTCGAGTAACTTCTTGACCTCATCTTTAATTTTAAGTAGCAAATCGGGTCTAAATCGCCTTAGTTTTTGCTTCTTAGGCTTAATGCCTTCTTTGGTTGGCAATTTATGGACCACAATTGACGGATCTAAACCGGGCATATCACTATATGACCATGCAAAAACATCCAAATACTCTGCTAGTAACTTAATCAAACCCTGTGTTGTGTCTTCTGGCAATTTACCCCCAATTCTCAAATTCCTAGGATCTTCACTTGTTCCCAAATTAACCAATTTAGTGGGTTCAGGGGTTTCAATCCTTTCATGATCAAAGTTTTGCCAATTTTCTTGTGTTTTCAATTGATAATCGATATCATCTTCAACGACTAACCCAGTAGGGTTGGAGGTGATATCGATATTTTCAGTATTTACAGACGCGAGATATCCCGGAATCTCATTACAAAAGTCGATCTGGTAGAATATGAATGGGGAAAGAATAAGAATATGGAAAAACACAAAAGAATTTTATTAAATTTGAAATGGTGTTTAAGTACACTTATTTGAGCAACACATAAAGCAGAAAAATACAAAACGCAATCTAATATCGGTCCTTACTTAAAAAACTACAAGGTATGGAAAACCAATTCTTCAAAGCTATCTTCTTGGGTGGATCATCTTCCTTGGAGTCATCTGTCTCCTGGACATGATGAGGCTTTGGAAAGGAGCTTCTGATGTGGGAATCTCGATGTCTGGATCATATTCTTTATTAAGTTTCCTTGTTCTCATCTTATTCTTCATGTCTGCTACCTCTGTTTGAGTAGGAGAATATCCTAGGCCAAAAGTTCCTATATGAGCTTCTTTTTCTTCATTTATTACACAGACTTCTTCAAAATTTGGAGCAAGTCTCTCTTCTTCCCTTTTCCATATATGGAATAGCCGTTTCTTGATAGATGGCATAATCTTGTTCTCCCATAACGGTAACAAGTTGGCCATTTGCTACAAATTTAACCCTCTGGTGCAAGCTTGAGGGTATTGCTCTTGCTGCATGAATCCATGGCCTTCCAAGCAACAAATTAAATGTTCTTGGGATATCTATCACTTGAAAAGGAATTAGGAAAGTTTGAGGCCCAATAGTGACCTCTAATTCCACTTCTCCAATTATTTCCTTCTTTGATCCATCAAATGCTCGTACTACAGTAGGACTTGGCTTGATATTTGACGGGTCTACTTCCAACAAATTCAGAGTAGCCAGGGGGCATACATTCAGAGAAGATCCATTGTCAATAAGCACTCGGGAGATGATTCTACCATTGCTTTTGACAACAATAAAAAGAGCTTTATTATGTTGGCCACCTTCCTCTTCTAATTCTTCAGATGAGAAGCTAATTTGCTCATTTGCAAAGACAGAATTAATGATATGTTCCAAGGTTTTTTCTGTCACATTCTCTGGAACTTTTACTTCTTTGAGAACCTTGAACAAGGCCTCACGGTGAATATCAGAGCTAATTAACAAACCCATGAGTGATATTTGGGCTGGTGTCTTGACTAGTTGTTCAACTACTTTGAATTCACTTGCCTTCATGAGTTTAGCCAATATTGCTTTCTCATCTTCCTTCTTTTCTTCATCATTCGGCGGCGATGAATCCATGGTCACCTTCTTTGCAGTTGGTTCATAAAGTCTTCCCGAACGGTAAGCCCCCCATAGAAGCGTGATTAACTGTCTGGTAATCAAATGGGGCAGCTTTGTAATCCTTTACAGCAATTGGGATTTGAAAAGTATAACTTCTAGGCTTCGAGACAGTTGCCTCTTCTTTATGTTGTTCATCTCAAATTTGATTAACTTCGGTTCACATGTGATCATGCCAACAAATTTTTCTTCTTTCTCTGGTACAGGCTTTTCTTCATCTTCAGGTACAGGCTTTTCTTCATCTTCAGGTACAGGCTTTTCTTCATCTTCAGACTCTGATCCCCATCCAGTGGGAGGAGCATCGGCATATACGCGTGGTTCAAACCAATAGTCAACCAGATATTGGTACTTTCCATCATCTCCTAGAGTTCCGACAGTTGGGTCTCCAGCTTGGTATCTTGCCCATAATTCTGCCTGTGTGCTTGACTTTCTTGGTTTGGGACCAGCATTTCCATGATATCTTCTTTCTTTATGATTCCATTTTGCAACAAGTTGTAAATGGCTGGTCTGGTTTTGTGCGATCTCTCAGATTGATATAGGGTAAATGCCCCATTTGGCGGAGATTCCACGCCACTTGTTCTATGGTGATAGGCAATTCATCCAAGTTGACTTCTGGGTCCGGCGCTTCGGCAGTGATCATATTAATAACCGACCCATGATTTGGCAATGGATTAGTAGAAACATTTGGAGGCTCACAAAGTCTAATTGGATGGTCTTTGCATCAATAAGATCTTGAATCTTATGTTTGAGTCTCCAACAATAATCAGTGGAGTGCCCGATTTGCCCCATGTGATATTCACATTTTAAATCAGGGTTGTAGTTCTTGGGCTTATAATCATCTCTGGGTACTTCAAAGCCAATCAGATTATCGGCTCTCAATTTAGCCCACACTTGGCTGAGTGGAACCGGTATTGGAGTAAAATTGCGTCGGTTAGGCCTTGATTGTTGATTCGAAACAACCCTTTGTTGACTTTGACCTTGATTGGTCGGCAGGACTATGGATTTAGTAGGGTTTGCTGGACTTGAGATATTGACCATACCGACAGTCGAATCCTTTCCTTTGTACGTGACATTTTTAGGTGCTGTATATTTCTTTTCTACTTGTAGCTTTCCGGCTGAGATAGCATTCTCAATTCTGCATCCGGCTACTACCACTCTGAAAAACTTGCTGACGCATGCCCTATGAGATGAGAAAAGAATGGCTCTTCTAGTGTGTTGATGAAAGTAAAAGTGAGATCCTTTTCAGGCATTGGATTGGTGATTCTTGCAGCTAAAGCTCTCCATCGCTGAGCATATTCCTTAAAGCTTCGTCTTTCTTCTTCTTCATAGTACTCAAATCCCAGACCGAGGGTGCCATTTCGATATTGAACTTGTATTGGTTGAAAAATGCCCTGGCTAATTTATCCCAAGTATCAATTTCTTGTGAGTCCAATTGGGCATACCAGGCTAATGCTGGACCAGTAAGGCTATCTTGAAAGGTCTGTACCATCAGTTTATCAAATTTGGCATACTGCCCCATACGTCGTACATATAATCTTGTATGCATGTTAGGACAGCCAGTTCCATCATATTTTTCGAACTCGGGTGCCTTAAATTTTTCAGGAAAAGCACCTTCCTCAAATTGTGGCAGCTTAAAATCGCAGTCTGATCAAAGCCGTCAAATGCCTTCATCTTTTCAAACAGTTTCTTCTCCATGTCTCTGGCTTGGGCTTCAAGTTCTTTCTTTAGCTCGGACATATTGAACTCAGTGTGGGAATCATCAACGTTGACTGGTTGCTGCATGATTCTTTTCCTTTCTGTTCCCCGGAAGATTCTTCAGATGCTATAGGGGTCTTGGACTGGGTAACATTCTGAGTAAGGGTCTGCATTTGTTCGGTAATTCTAAGCAGGGTTTGTTCCATGGCATTGAGTCTCTGTTCAGTGGTCTGATCAGGGGTAGTGTTCCCGGTACTAGCCATCTTTGCTCGTGATCTAGTATAAATGGGACTTCTAACTGGTTTGGAAGCTATCTTTCAGGATTTTGGATTCGCTAGACTTGATTCGTAACTGGACCGGAAGAAGTAAGAAGATAAGAATACTAACATACAAACACAAGGATGCAAATGAATGCAAATGGGGATAATGACCATCAAATTTTGATAAACACATTTATTGGAGTTGTAATAATTCAAAAACAATCTTTCATACAAAGTTAAATTACTATACTAAAAGTTCAAGAACCTTAATTGCTAAAACTAAACTCAGGACTTCTAAACTAGTCTTCTAGTCTTGGCAGGGCAGATGATTTGATCCTCAAGTAGTTGAGTCCTTTTTCGAGCTTTCTTCAATTCATCCTCTAACAGTGCAATCCTATTGTGAGCTTTTTCCAAGCCAATCATCTCTCTATCTCTTTGCAAGTAATCCCGATGACAGACTTCAAGCCGAGCTGAAACCATTTCCATATAAGCAATCATTTCAGGATCAGGTTCAGGTGGTGCTGGTTCAAGAATGTTAGGAGCTTCATATTGGATGTCCTTATTCTTCTTCATTTGATTGGCTATGTACCACCTGGTTGCTCTATAATCCCGAGTCACTTTATTTTCTGGCTCGACTTCGAAAACTGGCTTGATTTCTCTATCATCCCAGATGGCTTTTATTTGGTTTACCTTGGACTGCTTGCTATCTGAGTCATGGTTGGATCCATATAGTCGAGAATAACTCGTCCCAACTCTGGCTTGACAGTAATGTCTTGTAGCATGCCATATTGCGGATAACACTTGAGGGGTAATAGCCTGTACAGCCAGTGATTCCAATGAGGCACAGTTAGGTATTTCTTGCAACTTAAGATAGCAACGGGACACTTAAACCAACGGGCTTGCCACATAAAGTCTTCAGGTCTCATGTCTTCAAATATTGCAAGTATAGACCAGAAAGGCTCATTGTCTTCCATATGGACCCGTTCAGCAAAAGACTGGATGAGATCATAATTCGGGCGGATAAGGGACCCATTAGCTAGATCTTTTCCGTAGTACTTGGTGTGACTAGCGAACCAAACCATCAACAGATGCATGCTTGCCTTGAAACTGCCCCTGCCCTTAGACTTGATGTGATTCAAACTTCTGATTTGTTCTGCTAGAAGGGCGGGAACATATGACTTGCCAGTTAGATATTGTGCTACAAGCTCGATGACTCGGAAGTGAATGAACAGGTTCCCATGTGGAAAGAGTATGGTAGCAAAAGCAGCCACTATGAAAGCATTAACCCGATTTTCATCCAGGTCACAACTGATACTGTAAAGGAATCTCGGTTGCTTATGTAATTGTCAAAGTTTCCAAACCAATCCATCAAAGTAGTTAATCGGATGGAGAATTCATTGCAACCCTTCATGGCTTCAATTACTGCTTCTCTTTTTAATCCCAAAAATTCTGAAATGATGCGGATCGGACTTTGAGTAAGGCTTGGTACATAGATCCCTTCGGAAGTGGGTGGGGCTTGAAGCAACCTAGCATATTCTTCAATGGTAGGACTTAGCACGTGTTGACCTAGACGGAATGCCACTTCATTGGGTTCCCAAGATGAACAAGGGCTCGAAACATGGTAAATGGAACTTGGACTTTAGGTAAATTGAGGATCGGGCCCAACCTATCCTTAATGAATGATTGTTGATCGGGGTCAAAACTGACCAACCATCGGTCCAGTAACAGCATTGGATCCTTGAAAGTCTCTACTCGGGGTTCCTTGATGAGACGAGCCCATAGGCTATCGTTACTGTCCGAACTCGAGGAAATCATTTCCTGAGGATTTATAAAGACCCTATTAGGAGACAAATCCTAAATTTTTTTTTTTTAAAAAAAATTTACAACTCCATTTTTTTGAAAAAAATTGGTCAAATCCCATGAATGAATGCATGATTTGGTAAGGTTCTATAGGTTCCCCGGTCTAGCAAATCATAAGGCTAAACCGGAGTGGGAGTCTTTTCTTGATCTAGAGGGTGGAAACCACAGCCCCCGGACCTTACTTCGAACTCCTCGCTTAGGCTCTTAAGACGGCCTGGGTTCGACCGTATCTAGCACACATTGTGTGCATACATGCAAATGCACATGCAAGTGAAATGAACTAATTTAAAATCTAAGTTACAGACATATATACAAAACACATACAAACATAATTATACAATATACAAAAATAAAGGATAAATTTTAAATTTTAAACTTAAGTGGCTAGCCCTCTTAAAAAAAAGCGAGTCCCCAGTGGAGTCGCCAAGCTGTCGAGCCTGGATTTTGAAAATCATCCGGTTCATTTCTCCTAACCCGATTCATATTAAACCCTAACCCATTTAACATGAATCCTCGACTAGGGGTTAAAAGAAATTTAATTTTTGAAAATTTTTAGAGTCGCCACCCGATATAAATCGGGAAAAAATGAAAGCCAGGATTAATGGGTCGGTTAATCCTAACTTAGCCACTAGTCTGCGAAAAGTTTGATTTAAAAATCAAATTTTTAAAAAATACCAGATATCTGAGTTCGGGGGCTAACCTATTAAAACCTAAGCGGTTACCACTTTAAATTTAAAATTTAGAATTTATCCTTTTCTATACTAAAAAATTCAAACAAAACATTTATAAAACAAATATCTACAAGTTTAATCATGCATTTTTATTTTTATGTATTTTTTCTTAGGATTTAAATATCAACAAACATTTGTATTTTTCCTTTAAAAAAAAACTTATAATATGTACAAAATGATTATTTCAAACTATCAAAACAAAATATATTTTTTCTAATTTTATTGTCGCCCCGTAGGTGCCTACGTACTCGCTAATCGAGATCAGACAAAACGTAGTTCTTTTATAAAGAACTTAGTTTGTTGATCAATTTTATATTTTTAAAATATTCTCACTTTAAGTTTATTAAATTTTGAATTTTTATGAAAACTAATTTTGATGATCCTATGATCTAATCAATTGAATTTTATTTCATAAAAAATATATTTTTCTAAGTCCAAAAATCATTTTTTCTAAAAAAAATTTATGATAATTCATGGCTAATTTAATGCTACATGAAAATCAATTTTGAAAACTTTGAGTATTATCTTTATAGCAAATTTATAAAGATAATTTTGATAAAAACTTAATTAATATCATGATTTTAAAAAAAAAACAATTTTTATCTTTATTATTCAACAACAATTTTGGTTTAAAAAATCTATTAACAATTTATTATTTTTCAAAATTCAATAATCATCACATATGTTCAGAACATATTCAAAATATATCATAACAAAATTAAAATACAAAAACAAAACATCTCATGCATCAAATATATATTTAAAGATCAATCTATATGCAAATACATATTCAAAAATATCAAAAAATCAAAAATTGCTAAAACATGTAAATTTATATTAAAAATAATTATTCTAATTTTTCTGGATTTTTCTGAATTTTTCTGGATTTTTTACGAATTTTTATTAATTTTTTCCTATTTTTTTTTTCCGAAATTAAATATATAATAAATAAATAATTTAATAATACAGACTAACCTGGACCGTTGGATTTTCTCGGATCAGATCTGGAGCGTCTGATCTGTGGACTAAATCTGACCGTCTGATGGATTGACTCGCGATCTGGACCGTTGATCTACTGATCAAATCTGGACGTAGGATCTGCTGATCAAATCTGGACCGTAGGATCCTCTGATCAAATCTGGACCACAGGATCTCTGATCAAATCTGGACCACAGGATCTGCTGACTTTTGACCGACGACCGTTGACCGACGACCGACCACCGTTGACCGATGACCGACCGGGTTGGATCTCGGATTTCGGGTCGGATCTTGGATACCCGTCGGGTGAAGAAGACGATGACGGTGACTTCAGCGTTCCTCGGCCGCTCCTGGTGGTTTTCGAAGGCTCAACCTTGTCGGCCCGACGTGGATGGGGCTGCTGCGTCCGTTGGTGGTGGTGGTTCACTCCCAGAACCACCAGAAGTGGCGGTTCGTGCGGTGGCCCAACGGCGGCAAGGATTAAAAAATTTCGAAAAAATTTGCAGAACTTCCAAATGCAAATTCGAGCAATCTAAACACTATAATCAATCAAGAACACTTCCTAGATGATCCTAACACTCTTTAATTGGATCGAAATCCTCCCGATCACTTCGAATTTGCAAATTTTGCAATTCGAACACTTTTACTCTATTTTCAGATCTCGATCGTGTGTGTGTATTTTCGAAATTGAATTGTGCTTTCTGCTTGTGGGGTGATCCTATTTATAGATTTCGAAACAATTTGTCATTTCGAAGCTTCGTACTTGTTCAATTTTTGAATCACGAATCGTTATACTTTTTTCAAATAAAAACGATTCAAAATTGGGACTCGATTCGTGATTGTTGGTTCAAATTGATCACGAATCTTATGTTTATACATCATAACTCTTCGATTAAGTGTGTTTAATTTGATCAAAGAACACAATTCGGCCAATTTTAAAATTTGAAAAATCATGTCCATTCGAATTTTTCCCAATTTTCATGCTCAATTAATGTGCCTTTTAGGATGAAATAATACACGAATTGTGTACAGATGTGATGTATCCCATGCCTAGTTTGTGTCTGTACAATTAATTTCGAAAAAACACAAAGATTCGTTGCTCAAATGAGGCTCAAAGTGGATGAACCGATGTGTCTTTTGGGAAAAAAAATTGACAAAAAGAGGCAAAATCTGCCTTGGGCTAGATTCGAACTTGGGTCCCTTGCTCTGTGTCCATGGTCTGAACCGTTAGGCCGTTGGCCTGTGCCTTGGTCATATAGCTAACCCACTAATACTTAAGACTAATAAAATATATATTGTATTAAGCTTAAATAATTATTTATTTTAATTTTTCTTACATATATTTTATTTATTACTATTATTCATTTAATTATTTTATTATACATATTTTATTCCTCTATATTTTTTTTTTTCTATTTTCTCTTTTTTCTCTTTTTATTAACTATTATTTATTATTTTATTATTATATTATGAACTCAACATGACATTAATTTAATCTAAACTTGAGCCTAATTTTAATTGGGCAAAAATTGGGTGTCTACAAATGCGAACTCTTTCACTAAAGCTTAAAATAAGATCATAACTGTCTCTAATGTGGCAAGCCGGACTCAAATTGCTCCCATAATCTCTAGTGTGGCTTGCAAACCATACTATCAAGAGTGCCATACTAGACTTGAATTTCCCATGGCCTTTTTTCTTCAGATGGTTGAGAGATCTATTTTGTTCAGCAAACAAGGCCGGGATATAAGACTTTCCTACCAAGAACTGGTCCACTAATTCTAATACCCGATAGTGGATGAAAAGATCCCCATTCGGGAAGAGGATAGTACCGAATACGGCAGCTATAAAAGCGTTGATGCGATTTTGCTCCCATGCTACTACACCTCCACAGAAGATAGGCTTATTGTCCTTGTAACTATTTGGAGATCCAAACCACTTGAATAAATCGGAAAGCCGAATGGAGAACAAATTGCAATTCTTGAGGGCTTTAGACACATCGGTCTTCTTAATTCCAAAAAGGAGTTGAACAAGTTGATCGGCCCTTTACTAAGTTGAGGAGCATATATTCCCGCATCAGTTGGGGAGCTTGAAGAAGCCTCGTGTATTCCTCAATAGTGGGACTCAAGGTGTGCTCACCAAGGCAAAAGGCGGCTTCATCAACATTCCATAAGTAAACCAAGGCCCTAAAAAGATGAATGGGGACCTGGACCTTTGGTAGAGAAAGAATAGGTCCCAAACGGTCTTCAATAAATCTTCTTTGTTCTGGCTTGAAAGTTTGTAACACTTGCTTAAAATGGGCCTCGGACTAGTAGGCTCATGAACATGGATCTCGGGAGTAAGACGGGCCCACATACTATCTGCCATTTCTTTATTCTACCTATTACAAAGAGATGTGTTACAACACGGTATATACATTTACATGGTACACTAAACTGAATACAAATACAAAAACGGGGTTACAAGGATTTTACAAGATACATTTACATAACGGATTACACGAAAAAGATAACTCCTATAAATTCAGCTTTTGTTTTGTAAAGCAATTTTGAAAAACATTTTGATTAGCCACAAAGCTTGATCATCATCTCCTTTATGTAGTGGATGCAAGAAGGGTGGGTTCTAAAGGTCCCCCAATTAATGGGCCGTGGGCCACATTAACCGGAGTGGGAGGCTAATTCGTGTCTCGAATGGTGGGTAACCACAACACCCGAGACCTACTGGTGCCTCCCGTCCTAAGTTTACCTAAGGTGGCCCGGGTTTGTCCACATCTAGCACACATTTTTTTTCTCAAAAGTAAATATCCCCTTCAATAATTCTATATAGACAATATCTGCACATAAGCACACGGTTAGCACAAATATGTACAAATATACAAGATATTAAAAAAGAAAGTAATTTATATGAAAAGCATAAAGTGGCTAGCCCTCTAAAAGTAGTCCCCAGTGGAATCGCCAAGCTGTTGAGCCTGGTTTTTTCGTTTTTTCGATTTCCTTTAATCCGATTCGTACTAAACCCTAACCCATTCAATACGAATCCTCGACTAAGAATTAAAGGAAATTTTTAATTTTTTAAAAATATTTTGGAGTCGCCACTCGACTAAAGTTGAGAAAAAAAATAAACCAAAACCAATGGGTAGGTTGATTTGGTTTTGCTACTGATCTGCGAAAAAAAAATCGTTTTTTGAAAACGAGAACCAGAAATTAACTTGAGTTCGGGGGCTAACCTATTAAAACCTAAACGGTTACCACTTTAACTTTCCATATTTAAATTGCTTTCTCTAAACCCTAATTTCAAAATCTAAACTATTTACTAGGATCTAATTAACTAAACATATGTCTAATATGCATAAAAATACTAATCAAGTCAAATTCCATCAATAATCATATATAATCTAAAAAAACTCGAAATATTCAAATTAATCAAATCTTATTAAATTCTATCAATATTCATATATTCTAAAAAAAACAAACAACTTCACAAAAATAAATTTTTACATATTTTAAGTCGCCCGTTTAGGTGCCTACGTACCCGCTAATCGGATCAGACTACACTTAGTTCTTTAGAAAAATTTAGTTTGTTGGTTAATATTAAAATTTTTCGAAATCTTTTCGCTTAAATTTCATTAAGTTTGTTAATTTTATAAAAAAATACATATCTTTTAACATGAACTCTAAATCTATCAAGTTAGGTTTTAGCGATTTTATGAAAAATCGGATTTTTCTAGGTGACAAAAATTTTGAACAAGAAATCATAACCACATATCATGCATATCAATTGATCATACATATCATCAAGAATAAAGTATTATAGGGAATATCAATATTCAACAAACTAATTTCAACAAAGCAATATCATGGCATAATCAAGATTTATATATCATTGACATTATATTATGAAGGGCAAGATTTTAATATGGTTTCATATATGGTGAAATCATAAAATTCAATATTATTACAATCAAGGTTATCACTACATCATGGCATAAAAAGAATATTAATGACTATCATCATGCATGATCATACAATTTCAAATATTGTAAAACTAAAACTCTAAAAAATTTCAGTATATTCCTCATGATTAGGGCATGATTATAGTTATATTATTCATAACAAGATCTTAATGTAATTCTATGAACACATACCTAACATGATATATAATAATTCAATTTTATCATAAAAAAATCATTACTATATTAATACAAAAAGATAAAACAATCAAAAACTATATCATGACAATTTAAACCCTAAATTTCAAATTAATATTTTTAGAACAAACATTCATTGATATTGTCAAATTTCATATATCCTCTTAATCATAAAAATATCTCAACTTGTAATATCATGAATAACTATTCACAAGATTCAACACAATACGATGCACCATTACAATTTCAAAAACTTTAATTGAATAAAGAATAACATATATCCAATATCACGCCTTGTTCAAAATGGTTATATCAATACCAAGATCACACGTAATATTTAGACAATATTATAAAACAATTTCATGAACATTGAAATACCATCTCGTACACTATTGGATAATTCATTATAAGCCTAAAACTTTAGTCTAATCAAAATTTTCATGTTAATAACAAAACTTTTCCTTAAAAAAACCTATTCATCATGGCGAAAAGCAAATATTCATTGACAATATATATATACATATTATGATGACTATACGATTATGATTCAAACTAATACTAATTTTACATACTTTGAATTTTTTTTTTATATAATATGTTCATAACAGATTTTGAAAATATATTCGTATACTAATTATTTTCATTTTTCTTATTTTTAGTTTCCTATTTTTAATATCGTAATATAGTTACTATTATTATTATTATTATGATTATTATTATTATTATTATTATTAAAAGTTAGAAAACGTACCGGATTTGTTTTCCTAAGATGAATGTAAACAGAGGAGCACCGTAGGTCGAGTCAGCAACAGCCGATGGGTCAGACTTCGAGTTCGTGAGTCAATGGAAACGGCAAAAGCTAATATTATTCAAATCAAAAGCTTTGATGTCATCTAGTGTTAAGAACTTATTGGCCGGTCCAAATGGGATGTGGTGATCATTCCAGTAGTGAAAGATGTCTTTGAATGTGGCTGTGCAGAGGATGCAAAATCAATTCTGGACACGCGTGAAGATGATGGCCAATGCAGGCCCGCGCGCAGGGAGAAGATCGGCAATAGCAACTTGCGAAGATGAACTCCGACAATGGGCTCCGGTCGATTCGGCCACAACTACAGATTTCAACCTCCTATATATGTTCGAATACTATTTGGTTTTTTTCCTTTTTCTGTTTTAGTTTTTTTTTTCTTATTTATAGATCTAAATTTAGGGTTTTTTTATTCTAATCCAAAAAACAAATTACAACTATTAATTAGTTGTCATTAACATGAAAATAGCTGTCATTACCGTTAGATTTTGACCATTAAATAACGAAAATCTCGGATTTTTCCTTTTTTTCGGAAGCTAAAAACGAATTTTTTTTTAATTTTCAAATTCAAATTTGAAACCCTTTCTCTTGATGAAAACAACTAAATTTTATACCAATATAAACTACTCCGCGCCTACTTTTAAGAAACGTGCTTGGTTTGTAAAAAACGGGTCGAAAACCGAGCCAAAAAAGCTCTCAAACATGGCCCATCGGGCGGCCAAAGCTGGAAGACGATGAACAGTGATTTTTTTTTTTTTTTACGAATTTTCAAAATTACATTATACTATATTAATTATCCATATTACATCTATTGTATTTATTTCTATTAAATTGATTCATTATTATTATTATTTTTTATTTATTTATTATTATTATTTTTTTTTATTCCTAGCTTTAACATTTATAATTTGCAAAATTCAATTATTCTAATTATGTATATACTATGCTAAGTATTTATTTTGACAAAAAATGTCAAAGAGATGTCTACACATCTTCAGGAGTAAATAATATTATTCATGCCATCTAGATTATAATTAAATTAACTAAAAATTAGTTGTTTAACAGTATTAGTAAAGTGGGAACTCCACTTTAACGTAGCAATAACTTTTTTAAGATATATCTTTCTGTAATGATTTTTTTATTTTTTTTTTCCTATTATGATTCATGTATTTTGATAATAAACGTGTTTCACTTTTTATGCAGAATTTTTTTAAATTGTTACTTTTAAAATATTTCCTAACATGGGTGCATCTTATTCTAATAATTCTAAGAAGCTTAGCATGCAACCTAAACAATGCTTAATTCATAAATTATTCAACCTCAAGGGTTAGTGTGTTGGATGACATTTTCTCAAGAATAATTGATTGATTCCCAGGCACACTTGTTCCAACTGCTTTTACCATAAACTTTTTCTGGTCTGTTTGGATTGTCTGTATTTCATCTGTATCTGTATCTTTTTTAAAATGATATGTGTAAATATATCCGATTTGCATCTAAATTTTATCTATTTTTGTTCTATTTGATCTTTTGATGAGAACTGTCAAATTTTTTTTATCTATATCTATTTCTTAATAAATAATTTGTTAGCAAAAAGTTTGAAAAAGTGTTTGTATCTGCCGGAAAAAAGCCAATCCAAACAGACCCCTTATCCTATTATTATTATTCTTCCAAAAGCTGCCCTGCGGCTATGGCCCACCCACATGTGGATATCATGTTGAATTTATGAATCATGATTCGTCTGAAGGTATGTTTAGGGGCAGTTTGGATGTTCTTTATTTTTTCTATATTTGATATGTGCATGTCTCTAATTTATATTTAATTTGTATATGATTTATTTGATCTTTTTATAAATAAAATTATCTATTTTTTATTCATATCTATTTCTTGATAAACTATCTATTTGAAAACATCTGTGTGTAATCTGCACACAAACAAAACAAACAGGTCCTTATTCAGCATTTACAGCCAACTATCCATCCATCACCTTTTATTGATTTTCACTTAATTCAACATTTTTTATCACATCCCAAGGTTTTTCGAGTGCTGGTTAATAAGTATATGAATAATAATGTTATGAATGATAATGGAAATTTGGCATAATGTGCAATTAGATATCTAAATTTAAAAATTAATCAATTTAGTACATGTCGTTTGCTCTAATCCGATAGAGGTTAGATTAAGATTTTTTAGGCTTGGACTAGTATGAAGATGATAAGGCTTGAAAATAAAAATTCAATAAGCGGTACACTGGGTGTAGGCCCAACGTGGTTATTTCGATGATTAAGTCTGATGTCATCATAATAAGCTTGTAGATTGAATGTAAATAGTTGGTGAAGGGTGACATTACCAATCCCTTTCAGGAGGGTGTTGGTGGGGGTTGGGGTTGTGAGTATTTATAAGTGATCGACTTGGCGATTTTAGACATCATGGGGTCATGGACGAGAAAGCAATAGGTGATTGGAAGCAAACGTAGAGGATGTGGGTAGGCCCATTACTCCACTACTAGGTGTCTATTTCACCGAGCCACTTATACTGCGTAGCGAGCAAAGTGGGGACAACTGAGTGAAGGTCATGATCATTTGGGTGGTGCCTCATATTGTATAGTTTGTTGTCAGGGTCTAAGTTTACCAAGGTAGCCAAGTTCATTAGTGTGTTAGGCTTGGCTTAGGTGGCTTAGGTTCCAATTTAGACTATTAATAGTATTTAAATTTTAAATTATCAATTTAATACCTGAAAAACTATGAAATTGATCAATTGGGTAACTCCCATGCACTCACAGGTATAGTGGACCAACACAAGGCTTAGGAGCTCCACCACCTCTACCCATTTGCGTTAGTTGGGTCATACACATACCCTCATGAGCTCGAGTAACTCCTTCATGAGCTTGGATAACTCCCTAAGTGGTAACTACCCTATGGACTCAAGTAACTCCCTAAATGGTAAACCCCCTTATAAACTTAGGTAACTCCCAAATCAAGTAACTCCTTTACCAGATTGAGTGAATCCTAAATCAGGTAACTCCCTAAAAAATACGCTAAGCACACAATAACTCACATATAATCAATAAAATCTCCTATGAAATGTACCAACTCAAGTTACTCCTCAAAGAGGGTAACTTCCTAGACATTGGAATCAACAAAAACCTTAGAAGGCTCTCGAGCTTAACCAACTCAACATACTTCAGAGTTATGAGGTTCATAAGTGATAAGAAAAAATAAACACCAGCTCAAGCTACATGACAAGAATGAAAAGATATGTAAGACAAATATACAAGAAAAATCAAGAAATTTCATTAAGTCAAAACAAGTTATTATAGTAGTTTTAATTGGCATCCCGAGCAGGAAATACAAGATGAGCTCACATAGTATCATCTTCAATGAAGCACCATGGAGAATCCCGATCTCCTAAGCACCTAGCTTTTTCTACCATTCCCACTAACTCGCCATGAAACTGGTTGGCAAGTAAGGGCCAATGCTTTAGAGTAGGCTGGCTCCTTAAGCAAACAAAATCCGTTTAATAAAGGGAGATCAAGAAGTTGTCAAAGGGGCATAAATTGGCTACCCCTCCTATTCACTCTACCTTAGTCAACACAACCCTCAGGACATAGTTGCATCCTAGTCCTTAAAGTGATCGACATGAGCCCAGGACCACGCAGAAGAGAAACACAGCTCAAAGCCAAACTAGAAGTAGGGAAGGGATTCAAATCAGTGCTGAAGCTAGCTCAATAGTGGAGCATGACATGTTGCCCAAGTCTTCCGCCATTCCTAGGCTCTACGTCAAAAATGGTGATGGAGTAGCCAATCCCATTAAAAAAAGGCATTGGAGCAACAACACTTATGAGTACATGAGAAGCCCTCAATGGGCTTAACCTAGCCAACCAAATGAGGTCAACGAATAAATCATGCTGAAATGGGGAAATTATGGCTAAGAAAATTTCAAAATATAAGATCGTGATTTTGAATACATAAAATGAGCTCAGGACGTTAGAGTTCAATTTGGGAACTGATGAGCACGGACCCCACTAAATGTGTTATTTATAGCCAAAGAAAACATACATCTTGAGAGCATTTAATGCAACCAAATCTTTGCAAATCTCAAGGACGATACCCTCAACTATTGGATCAAACATCCAGAATGTCAAAAGCCTCGAAAAGAAAGTTTGTAGGCATGCACAATTAACCCAATGTCACCACTTACATTAGACTGGCGTAAGCCTGCCAATGTTGATGTGACATTATGTCCGAACTCATATGGTTTTGTACCCTTACCCAACATCATAGTCGCTCAACTTGCCTAACATGCTTCTTTCAAATTGAAAAATTAATAACACACTAAGTCGAGCCTCATCAATTTGACTACGAGCTTACACAACATATTTGAAACATTCATCTTGGCAGAATTCAAAAGTATAAGAACATCAAAAACTACTTAATGGAATGGTGAATAAATAAAAGTGAATTCATGTCATTCATAAAAGTTACACAAATGCCAAGGCGAGCTACTACATAAGCTAATCTACAAATATAATGAGCTGAAATGCCAACTTGATCAATAATAAGAACAACAAACACTCAATCACTCGACAGAACAACAATTGCCAAATGTTTCATCGCTTGTCACGAGACAAGGAGCTTAAGCAGCACCTTAGGTTTGAGCAATGCTCGAGTCCTTAGTAGGATTTGTGTGACCTTCAGCTGGGTTTCCCTCTAGAACCTCGATAACCATGATAGGGTTAGTACCAACTACAAGAGGAGTTTGCTTGTTCTCCCTTAGGCGAGCTAAATAAGATCAAAGGTGTGAGTAATGACTTCGTCCTCATCTTCTTCATCCTCCTCGTCATTGGCCTCTAAACCTGCCTCACTGAGCTAACCAACTAAGAAACTCTTTTCCAGATCGAGATACACCTCTAGCACATCATTATGAATCAACTTCGCATTATCCCTTGTAAGCTTCCTCTGGAGCTCATCCACTCATCACTTTCCATAAGTTTTCTAGTCACAGTTTCCTCCATGTTGGGGGTCACATCTCCCTTGTTTTCTAAACTCTCTACTTGAATATGTGCAGCATTGAGGTTACCTTGAAGCAAAGGGACACGGTTCAAAAAGAAGAAGAAGAAGAAGAAGAAAAGAATAGTTTCCATTTACCTTGAGGGCATCCTACTAGGAGTCATGCTCTTCAATTTCTTTTGTCAAATTGTTATAATTCAGCATAACCTCCTTGAGTTGGTGAGCCAAGCTAGCTAGAGCTCGTTCCTAGCCCCTCTACTTCTTTTTGAAGTAGTAAGCAACAAGTTGCACCAATTTCTCAGATCACTTGGCATTGTTTCTTTCACTCTTGAGGGTGGCGATTTTTTTCTTCCCATTGCTCAACATCATTTATATACTGGACTTAGAGATTCATGTAATCCGTCTTAGCCTTAAGCTTGTTCTTCTTAGCTTTAGCCAGATTTCTAAAAAGCTTAATTGCTTGGGCATCGACCTCTCAAGCTCTCCACTCAACCTCACTAGAACTATAAAGAAAGACATAATGAGACACGAGCAACGTAATAGATAAATGAAATAAGAAGAACAAAATCTCTCTCTCCCATTTTTTCCTTCAAGTATTTGACTACCTTGGCTATTGCTGCAATACTCTACTAACTTAAAACAATAAGAATAAAAAATATGAAAATAATGATGAAGTTGAGAAGGAAATCAACTTATTTCATAGATCTTATGAGTAGAGAAGTCTAGAACTTTGTCCTTAGACCCTAACTCCTTGCACAATGCTCTTAGCTTCTCTCAATCTTCCAAGAGAACAACCTTCTTGAAGGAACTCCATTGAGCAGGCAGGATTGTAAACTAGCCGAGCTATTCGTGAGCTACTCGAGCTTAGCTCGCTTCAGGCTCGACTCAACTTAGCTCAAGCTCGATTAGTAAACGAGCCGAGCCTAAGCCTAAGGTAAAGCTCGTTTATCTGAATGAGTCAAGCTTTAGCTTTGATTTAGACTTGTGAGTCGATTTGTGAACAAGCTCGCAACTAAGCTCGTTAATAAGTTCGTTAGCAGATTTATTAATCTTTTTTATGCATGATATATAATCTATAACTACATAATTAAAACAACAAAAACTAATTTCTATTTAATAATTATGTATATATATTATAGTAACAATTATTTACATATATATATATATATATATTTTAGGTTTAAAAAAATGGAAAATAGGTTATCTAAATTACTCAAGCTCTGACTTAAATTTCAAGCTCGATAAAAGCTCGTTAGGATTGATGAAAAGCTCAGCTCAGCTCAAACTTGAATCATAAATGAGCCGAGCTCGAGCACAAGTTGAGCTAAATGAGCCAATCTCAAGCCTCAATTTTGGGCTCATTAAAAAGCTTAACTCTAACTCGAGCTCGCTAAATTTTAAATGAGCAGGGCTTGAGCCTTTAAAAGCTTAGCTAGACCTGGTTGCAGCCCTATTAACAAGGATATCACACTATATCATAGCCCCTACCTTGACAACTCTAGTACCCTAAGACAACTCTTTAACCTAAGCACTTACAAAATGTTGAGCTCCATGTCCGCTCAACTTAACTACCTCGATCAGCATCTCCATGCCACTTTCAACTGACTCCATCTTGGGACACACTTAGATACTAAAGATACCATAACGAGAAAAGGCTTAAGCAAACTTTGCACATCGAGAGATCGGTGGTGCGGAGGAGTATGAATGATCTGAACACTTAAATCGACTACTAAAGCCACTGCCTATGGTCTTCTATCTTTTGGATGCTGAGGTCCCTCCTAACCCCTATCTTGACTAAGTATTAGCTGTGGGCTTAGGGCTTATGTGCTTACCTCTCCACCTCAGCGACGAGCGAGCCTTCTTCTTGGCAGCAACCTCCTTCTTCTTCTTCTTGAGAGGGCTCTACGAGTAAGTCACTGATATTTTTCATCTAATGCTCAATATAAGCAAAAACATAATGCAAACAGATCAATAAGAGAAAATTGAACTTGTCTTGTCAAGCTCGAAATTCAAGCATTGTCAACCCATTGTCAACAAAAACAATTCTCCTTTCCCATTGGAGCTCGACTCAGTAAAAAAAAGGGTAAGAGAAAGGCATCACATTCGATAAATTCTCTAGATATGTTAGCAACATCTTTTTTTTATTAGTGATAGGCACATTTTCCAAGTAATTCTTCACTACCAACACGACATTCAATGGTCTTCTACCTCACAAGCTTGTGTATTCATCAATCTCCTCCTCCTACGAAGTTACAAGGCATCAACCTCAGATTCATCTTTGTGTGGATGGGTTTACACCAATTCACTCGAAAATAAAACTTGTACTAACCCCCCTTTTTCAACCCCTACAATCTAGAATCGACTCTTCCTTGCACATCCATTCAAGCTCGTGAACCACTTAAAAAGCATGTATGAGCTTTTTAGCTACCTTGTGAGATCCCAATAGCCTATGTTAGATTTCTTATAGAAGTAATAACTCTTGAATAGGGTTGAAGTAAGCCTCATAGGTAAAGTAAAACATAGGGCTCGAAGGCCACAAACACCTACCAAGTGTTTAGTAGCAGTTGAGCTAAGGATAACCAATGATGAGTGAAAAACTCCTTTTGGAATTGGGAAAATGGCATCCTTAAGCCAAACTTGAATGCCTTGTTATACAGTGCGGACCTCTTCCCTTCCTGCAACTAAACCTGATAAGACTCTGAAGGAGCTATGGTCACTTACACCTTAGGACAGCCTCTCATGCTTTTCTTGAAAAATGATTTGATGTCTACTTCGATAACATTAATACCTACACCATCGAGGCCTTCGCCCATGGTCCCTTTGGTGTATAATGGAGAGATGGATTTTCCTTCTCTAGCCCATCATCAGCATAATTGTCTAGAGGGGTCCAGTATATCTTCTTATCAAGCTCCCTATACAAGTCAAATAATAGCTCAAACTCTTCCCAAGACTCAATGACCTCATGGCCCCCCTCAATGGGCCTATTTCCTAAAGCTATCCCTTTCTTGATGACCTTGCCCTATTGCTCAAGCTCAGGATCCTTACACTAGTAAAGGGTCCTCGTCGCCCCTCTTTGTCAAATCTGCAACCCTGCATTCTTTACCCCTATAGTTATAACAATAAACTCATAATTAGAATTACCTGAACTGCTCCAATCCTATAGCCTCAACTCAATCTCGAATGGATGGAAACTTCAACTTACGAGCTCGAGTAGCCCCTCAAGCAGTAACGTCCTCATAAGCTTGGGTAAATCCCTAAGCAATAACTCCATAATGAGTTCGGATGACTCCATAAGCATTGATCTCAACGTGACAACTTGTTAGGAAAACTATTGTAAATGGGGGATACAACTCAAATGACTAAAGATACCTCGAAACTCCAACTCAAATAACGACCTCATGGACTACGATAAAGAAACTACTCTCCTTATCTTTTGACAACTGTTAATGGTAAATAATACATTAGAACTCAATTGAACTACTGCAAGCCTTACATAAGCCAAGAGGCCCATAAAGAACACGGAAGCCCATAAGCTCAAACACTCCACAAAGGATCTGCCCAGGTTAAGACCTTGATCCCTGAACTAGCCTAACTCGGCATGGACTTCAACCTCCCGACCTTAAGCTCTCAGGGGATCCTGGTTTCCCCACTTGCTAACTTGCAACTCTTTAGTAGAAGCCCACAACAACATCATACTTAAACTCTAGAATGAGCTACCCTCTCACGACTTGTAACACTCTCACACCTCCAATCATGCCATACTCCACCATCTCCTTCTCCCCGAGTCCAAAATAGTTCCTCCACTTCAAGACTAAATAAGCTGCCAACATAAGGTCTACTCCAACTAGAAAAAAATTCTATAGGTCATATTCTGGTATGCTCTTAACTATAAATAGCCCTTCCTTGGAGGGAAGGGGATCTGATCGTTTCTCTTAGTTTTCAATATTCCTTTATGCTCTCTGAAGTGACCCATGACTAACTTAAGTATCGAAGTGGTTGTGCCAAACTACCTCTTGGTGCACCATTGACTGGCTTATATGTTTGCAGGTCTCAATCTTTATCAGCAAAATCAACACCTGCTACACATGTATTACACATTAAAACATCAATAGGATTGTCCAGTTAATTATTTATTCGCTAAAATAAATATAATGATTTATATGTTAACTATTCTAATAAACATAATCACGTTGTATGGATTTAAGCCATTAAATAACCACTATAAGAAATTTTGGCTTTATAGACAAAAAAATCTATTTCTGAAAGTAAAAAATCTGTCTCTGAAGACTTTCAGACACAGATTTTCCGTCGCAAATTTCTATCTCAAAAATCAGCATCGCCAATTCTTTTATAAACAAATTTATCATCTATCACACATTTCTATCGCAAATCTATCACTGTTTTGGAATTGGTTATTATGAAATACTCAATTAGTAAATAATAAATAAAATTATTCTGTTGTAAATCTGTCTGTACCGATGTACCAATTCTTATCTTCATAAATAAAGTTCCAATACTATTTATTTAAGATATATCACAATTTACACTATATAACTATAAAACATTTTACATATTTTTTATAATTAATTTTTATTTTGCAATTCCACTTGCTTATTTATTAAGGATTTTTCATTAATATTTTATTAAAATAATAGATAATATTTATATATACTAAGTTTATGTTTTATAATAATTATTTTAAATTATATTTTATTATAAAATATGATATTTCTTAGCAGTATTATTATAATTTTTTTTCCAATATGATATTATAATTAAAAAATATTATATAGTATGCATATATGAATATTATAAATATTATGTATATTTAATGATACATATAATAATAATTATGCTTTTTTACATTACTTTTTTTTATATTTTATATTAACTCAATAAATTATAAATTATATATTTGACCAAATAAAGTAATATGTTTGTTATTTATATCATTTTTTATTACACTTAATAAATTATGTAAATCTTATAAATATATAAATTGCATTAGATATATATATAATAAATATACTATAAAAAATATAAAAATCTATTTTTCATTAATATATTAATAAAATAATATATAATATCAATTTAAATATATTTAGATTTAACTAATTATCTTGTATTATCATTTTACTATTTAAATATACTATATTTTAACATAGTATGTTATTTTTTTGGAAATATGTTATTTTATTTTAAATAATATGAAGTATGTAAATATAAATTATGTAAGATATATAGAATTTTTTTTTATATATTCAATAACTTATGAATACTTATAATAAATATATATAATAAAACATTATAAATAATATGAATAAATATTTATTAATATATTATTAAAATAAAATATAATATTTATATATGTTTATGCTAAGTTTGCATTTTATACTAGTTATTTTGTTTTTGAAATATACTTTATTTTTAAGCAGTATTTTATGATATTACTTATATATAAAATGTTATATTATTGTTTCACATTATTTTATCAAGTTGTATATTATTTTATCAAGAATATATAATAGATGTAAATAATAACTTATGAAATGTATAAATGTTTATAAAAAAATTAATTTTAAGTACTATTTGTTGTTTATACTTTATAATATATAAATATGTAATATATTAATAGATATATTATAAATAAAATATATAGTGTTAGTTGTAAATGACATATGATTCTACATATTATATTTATTATATTATAAAATTAATTTACAAATTTAATATAAGCCTACATTATATACTACATATATATATGTATATTATATTTTATATGTATAATTAAAACTATAATTTAAACATAATTATTTAAATGCACAGATATATAATAATTTAGTTTAGAGATAGATTTGCAACAAAACTTGAAAAAAATAAATTAGTGCTAAAATAATTTATTTCCTGCTAAAATCATATACAAATTTGCAACGAAAAAAAGTTCCGTCGCAAATAAATTACTAACCGTTGTAAATTCTATCAGAAAAGCATATAAAAATTACAAAATTATTCATAATTTATGTAATCACAAATCCGTCACAAATCTGTTGCTAATTTATTCTTTTAGAGATAAAAATTTTTCATCACAAATTTTCTGTTTCTAAAGACTAGTTTTTCTAGTAATAAATTATAACCTGTTCTATTAAAAATACACAGGCAACACAATTTTTTAATCTTTCCTTCTTTCTTTCGTTTCATATTCCTTTTCTTTTTTTTATTTTGCCAAGTAAATGTTCGGAAAAAAAAAAAAAGGAGGGGGAGAATATACAACAAATTCAATCCGTTCCTACGGGAAATAATATAAAATTTTGATTTAATCAGACGTTCGAAATGATTTCTCCGGGATAGTTTATTTTATTTGGCGTTCCGCACGTTGATGACCTTGACCTTGTGAAAGCGTCGTTCGTATTTCGGATAAGATAAGAACGAACTTATTCATAGATCATTTTCTCAAGGCTTGACCAAAAATATCCTTGTAAATAATGGCAATAACAAAATTCCAACTAGAATATTCAAATCCGATGTGGCCCCTTTTTTTGGCATGTACTGACCCTATTTATTGGCTCATTGAGAATAATCCTGCAAGCTGTAGTCTTTTGTTTTTTTGGTAAAGTCTGTTCCAACTACAAAAGTATATTTTATAATTATTTTTGAAGAAAAATCGTAAATAAGCACACCCTTTAAACTATTAATCTGACACGTATAGATTTTTAAATTTACATAGTATGACTTTATCTTCTCATAATTTTAAAAAATGTGCATATATACTTCAAACTGTTACTAAAACTTCACTATTACTATCTATAGTCCTCATAACAAAGGTTGTAGGTTTTGAAAAATGATTTGAAAGTTTGAAAATTTTAAAATGTTATAAGAAGACGAAAAGTTGTAGCTTGAAAGTTCAAGAGTCTGTTGTATCTAATTAGTAGCTTAGGACGTTTTTCTCTTTAGTTTCCGCGTTCTTATTAAGTGATTTCAGAACATATCTTTCTTGTTGAAATTGAAGTGTTTAGCTAATGTGAACATTCAACAACTCTCTCAATATTCCTGGAGCATGGGGGAACTTTTACGATTCTAATGCTACAACCGTTTAGCCCATCTTCCAACCTTTAAAATAATTATAAGAGTTAATATAATAAATATTTTAATAATTTAATTATGATTTTATATAAATAAGAGTTTGTCAATAACTTATAAGATTGGTACAATAAACTAAATGGTAAATTATACCACAGATCGTAATATATATAGTAAGTTTAAGAAAGTTGGTCAATTAAGGTCACAATCAACATGTGTCATAACTTGGTGAATCTTTCAAGTTTTAATTAATTTTTTTCTATTGATACGTGTCAATAGTAATCTTGATTGACCTATGTCTCTAAACGTTGTAACTTTAAATGAATTATTTGAAACGTTATGATTTATGACCTTAAATGAACTCACTCTAAACACTATGACCTTCCAGCATAATTTACTCATAAACTAAATATGTAATATAGAATTTTTCCTTCCTAACAAATTGAAGTATTAGGATTCACTAAAATTTCTCTCTTTCAGAGTCACCTATATGAAATTTTAAACATATAAACGTAGAACCCAAGGTATAGCTGAATCTTGTTTATTAAGAAATTATGTAAAAAACAATTTAAACAAGTCCTATGGATGAGATCATCTTATCAATCATCTAACTGTTAAAATAAATATAAATAATTAGAATATTAACAATTCTAATGATTGATCATGATTAGGAATGGTGTGAACCGTTCAATAATGACTAGATCAGTTCTGTCAAATTTAATAACAGAACCATAAAATTTCTCATAAACAAGTAACTCTATTACTACAAGATATTTGTTGAGTGAAAGCTCCCTAACCGATCTACGTAAATCTAAAACATGTTCTAAGAGCTAATTTCGGATAAGAACCGCCAAAATTGGATCACCATTTCAGTGCCACTAGCAAAGCAGCTGATGTTAAGTCCAAAAAAAAGCAGCTGATGAGTTTGAAAACCATGGTTTCCTTGCGTATTGCATTTGCCGGTTGACTTACACAAATAATAAAGCCATAAAATTGCGGATTGACATAATTATCTTTAGTTTTAAGGAGAAAATATATACACACACACACATATATATATATATATATATACTAATGAGTATAAGGAGCAATTCGCTAGATGATAACACTTTCCTCGATAGACATGGCGATACAAAGCCATCAATTTTTTTTTTTTATGCAATCAATGGTGAATCAAAATTTCGTAATTTTTCATATATATTATTAATAAAACATTTACATAATTATCCATTAATAATGCAATATCCCAAAGGTTATAGAAAATAAGGGGAAAATTGTAATTAACTTTTTGGTGTTGGTGGTCAATAGTCATGACCACCCTAAGTGCAATAAATGAATCCATGTGTTAGTAACCTTAGCTTAATACATTAAAAAAAAGCAATATATAAAAACAGTACTAGTACGCAATTTATTTAAATTGGAAATATCATATTGGATTAAAAGCTTTCCTACTCATCCTAGTTATCATAAATGTGGATTGGGCATCTAAATAAATTTGTTATATGTGTATCACATAAGTCCTATGCTTTATACATGACTTAATAATAGTGATGAGCAAACAACATGCACTTGATATGATAATTTGGTATTTCAAATATACAAGTGGAAGACAAGAAAGCTTGAGAAAGCCTTGTACATCAACCTTGTAATTTTTTAGCAATGGTACCTGAATGTATGTCTAGATTGCATGCGTTATCCTTAAACATATAGCTTGTAATGGAAAAATACTTTTTCTACAGTAAAATAAACAAGTTGGTGACTTTTTTTCGGTTATTAAAGTGGAAGCAACATCTAAATAAAAATTGATACTTACATTATTTTGATTATTATAATGTTATCTAAAAATTTTATGAAGAAAATAGTCATTTATCAATACTAATAAAGTAAGAAACTGTATTGTTACATAATAGTAGACAAATTTTTCTTTTCTCTTTTAACGTGTTATTTTCTTTTTTTTTTTTAATTGATCTCTTTTGATAATAAATGCATTTTACTTTTTAGGTATACTATCACAAATGGTGTCTTAACATTGACAAAACATGCAATTAGATACCTAAATTTTGAAATTGATCAATTTAGTACATGAATTTTGAAATTAATCAATTCGGTACATGAAAAAATTTAAAAGTGATTAATTTAGTACCAGTTAACAGAGGTACTATTGGTATAAATAAAACTTTCTTTCAAGTACTAAATTGATCACTTTTAAAATTCATGCACTAAATTGATCAATTTTGAAATTGAATTATATTTTGTCAAAATTCAAACATCATCCATGACACTAACCCTATTTTTTATGCAAAACTTTTAATTATTTTTTAAGCATCTGCTACCATGGCTGCATCTTAGGCTCCATTTTTTTCAATGAAAATGTTTTTTAGGAAAATGGCTTTTCATTTTTTTGTGTTTATTTAAGAAAAAATAGGATAATTAATGAAAAAATATTTTCCTTTATTTTGGAAAACATAGACTTCTCATAACTTTTATTTTTTTGAAAATAACTTACAAAATATAAATATGTAAATCATTTTTCTATCGATTTATAAGTCCATCTACTAATTATTACCATCCAAGAACATTTATCATTAATTTTTAAAATGTTTCTTTTAAGTAGATTTATTTTTCATTATAATATATGTAATTTTTTTCATTTTTATATTTAAAATATATGAGTTATCTTGAATTTGTAAACAAAGGAAAAATATTATTATAAAATTAGTTAAACATTTGAAAATATAATACTTTTTTAGAAAACTTTTCAAGAAAAAACCATTTTCATTAATAAATATTTTCTCTCAAAATAAATAGGACCTTAGGGTGTTTTAGTAATTCCGAAAAGTTTATGTGGGTGCAACTTATTCTAGATATTTTCTATGAAAAAGCTTAGAGTGCAACGTATAAAATGTTTAGAATTTATAGATTATTCAATTGTCAAGGTTTAATGTGTGAGGTGACATTTTTCCAAGAATAATTTATTCAACCTCAAGCTTTGGTAATTTGTCTGGGGGCATCATTTGAAGAGTAATTTGTCCATTTTGGCTTCCCAAAACACGCACATTCTAGGGTTCGAAAAAAGACATATTTTAACCGCTTTCACCTTGAACTCTCTATTCATATCCTTATAAAATTATTCGCTGGATAGGTACCCCATGGGCAATGGTCTACGAGCAAATGGACAAAATGTTGAATTTATGAATCATGATTGGCCTGAAGCAATGGTCATTCAGCATTTTCAGTCTGCCATTTTCCACCTTTTGCCGGCTTTCACTTGAGTTAACATTCTTATCACGTCCCAAGATCTCTTTCTTGGCTGACCTAAGAGCTGGTTTGGCTGGTTTGGTTGATAATTTAAAGAAGGAGAAGATGAAGAAGAAGAGGAGTTGTGTGTACGAAGAAATAGGGGTGTGAAAAAAAAAAAAAACCGATGAAACCGAGAAAGCGAATCGAAACCGTAAAACCAATCCAAAAAATATGGTTAACCGGTCCGTTGGTTTCGATTTAGGATTACGGTTTTCATTTTTTCCAGTTTTTAGTTTCGGTTTTAGTTTGTAACCACAAAAAATCGATGGTCAACAATTAACCGTTTCAGTATTTATAAAATATTATATATATAATATACATATACAAATAATTATTTATATATATATACATATGATTTTAATATACATATAATTTACCTATGTTAATATTCATTGAATTTCGATTAAAATACTATTGTCCTATGATTGATGGAGTTAATATGGTAATTGATTTAGTTTGATTTTATTGATAATGATACATTCAAAGGTTCATTTTTCCCCTTTTCCTTAATTTCATTTTCTTTTTTTTTTTTCAGCTTTAGTAATATATATAATAATTTAAAGAAAAAATTTATGATAAAGGCTTAAAAAAAGGTTTTTTGAAATTATCAATTTGATTTGTTGAAACCATTACCATTACGTTAAATGGTTAAAAACCGAAAACCGAATAAATTAATCGAATAAAACGGTTAACCGTTTAGGCGGTTAACCGCTTATAATGGACCGGTTAAGGATCGGGATATTTAAAAACCGATAATTACAGTTAGGTTCAAAATATAAGGCCACGGATCCGTTAACCGGTCCATGAACACCCTTACATAGAAAATTATTATGGAACAAATGTGGATTCGCTATTAACCGACCAAAAATATCATCATTAGTATCTAAATTTTATATAAAATTTAAATTTGATACTTAAAATTTTAGATGATGAATATAATACCTAATTAAAATTATTATTATTTTTATTATCTCACCAACCTTATTTATTTTTTTCTTAACACGAAAAAGCAATTTATCAGTACTTGGCGGTATTATAAATATTTGCAAAATTTCGATTATATGCTTCATTTTCAACATCTGCAAATAGAGTATACAATGCTAAGGAAGTAGTAAAAATAGTTACAAAAAAGATTAATTGAGTATGAAATTAACCACTTCAAAGTTCAGATACTAAATTAAATTTTCATATAAAGTTTAGCCATTGAATTTTACATTTACCCTCAAACAACTATATAATATGAAACCATGGAGGGACATTTCTGTAATTAAGCTCCTTGGTGTAATTAATGTCATAGATCGATCTTTTGGGCTAGTGATAGGGCTTAAAAGATTAAGTCTAGCAAAGGATATTGTCACACCATAAAGGATATCCTAAATGTGATGGTCCACCGTACACAATATTAAAACCTGAGAATGACTATCTTAATCACTTGAAAGTTTTTATATTGGCACAAGGCATATATTCACAATAAAAGGACGCCAGTGAAATCACACATATTAAGGTGATAATAAAAGAACATACAAGAATTTACTAAAATAAATACATAAAAATGTATAAAATCTTACATATCTAAGGGGCATAGCCCTGTCAAAACATAAATTTTCTTACAATCTCCAAAAGTCTCCAGTACATCATAAACATAGAGATTTTCTAAGGGAATCTATTCTAACAATCTTTAAATAAATTCCCTACAAAAAGCTCCAAATCTACCTCGGCTAGTTGATCTCTAGGAGCCACCCATTTGAAGTCCTACATTGAAAATCTATTTGGGGATAAGCTATAATAGGCATAGTGAGAAATCCTTGCAATATTGTATCCATAACAAACAAGTTGATTATTCAATCATATGAAATATATAAACCAAATGTTTTACATACTTATATACAATCAACTGGAAATTGTATATAGAATGGATTTTACACTCTTCATATGGGGTTAGGGAATGCTTTGAAAATATTGGGGTCCTTTCAACCATCACATTTTATTGGGTCTCAATCGACCACCACTACTTAGTCTCTGGGTTCCTTACCTAAAGCGATCGATCCTACATGGCTTCTTCATGAGGTCATATTCCCTGAACATAGTAGTTTCTCATGCTAAAGCCAGGTACCTCACCTTTCTGGTCCGATGCGTAGCAGAGGAGCGAAAAATGAAATGCAACTCGGCTTTATGTCATGCATGATCCATTTGTTAATTATTTCCCAACAAGTTAATTTCCAATTAAGGGTGATTAAGACATTCATTACAAAGAAGCCATCATAATAATATAACAATAGTTTAAATCAAACAATTGAAATTTCGATATGTTTAAAGTTTCTTGATCAAGCATAAAAACACATCATAATCCTAATATAAACCCACATGTAATTTCATTTATATCTTTTTCCTAAGTTCTAGTGTACTAACTTACAAGCACATGCAAGAATACGAAAAGCATAAAGAAACTCACTCGGCCATTATAATCTTCTTAATTGAAATAGTCTTATGAAAATGAGGCATTGCATTCTTTGTTACCTAAATAAAAACAAATACCCGAAATGAGTATTTTAGAGGTTCTATCTAAAATTCTAACTCTATCAATTAAATTTGCATAATTTTTTCGGTTGCAAAAATTCAAACTTAAAATTGTCATAACTTGTTCATGTAACTCTGATTTTCTCATATAAGTAGTGAATCTTTACCTAATTCGGATGATCTATTCATTTCTAAGGTTATTTTGAACATTTAAGGCTATTTATGGGTCAGACTAGCACGGTACAGATTGATTCTAGTTTGTTCCAGATTTGACTTTTATCACCTTTTGCCATTTTTGCATCTTGCAAACTCTCTAAATCAATATATATATATATATATATCATTTTTATACTCAAAAGATAACTTATAAATAAAATTAATGGTTCAAAATATTTGTATGATCCTAGTGATGCTGTCCAAGTAAAATTAACATCTTTATGGAAAAACCAAAAGTTCCAATTTTTGGAAATTTTGATTTTATTAGTAGAAACTTGTTTTTCTCAAAACTTTTACAAATATATATTTTTAGCTAAAAATTGTAGTTTCATGACTATCTCATTTCTATGTGATCAAAATTTATTTGCTAAATCTTATTTTCTAATTCATGAAATTCTTAAGTTGAAGTTTAGATTGAGAAACTTTTCTAAAATCATGTTGTCATAAAATTAAAAAAAAAAAAAAAGATGATCTTGTTTTAAATTTTTCCTTTGATAAAAGACTTTCCTCATATCTTGAAAATATGTTTTAAATTAATATTTTGCATAACAAAGAATTATCAATTCAAAAATAGTTCAAAGTTTTATTTTGGCATAATATCTCTATGAAAAACTCATGTACATAAACATAAAATAATATTTAGACACATAATTTATGGAGATAAGAACAAAACAATAAAGAGTATAAAGAAAAGAAATTTAATGCATGAGAGCTTTAACTTATGATCAAGGCTCCCTGGGACTTAGAAATGAACAAGTCCTCTTAAATAGAAAAATAATTAAGGGCAAAATAAAATAAAAATGGAAGTCTTAGAATCATGACAAGACATCCCAAGACTTGAATTATTCCAATCTCCATGTAAATAAAAGCAAATAATCAAGAGCAAAACAAATATAATGGAAGCCTTGGAATTTTTGGATGAGGCAATCATGGGACTTAGATGATGGACAAGTTCCCATTTTATTTTATTTTGACTTGATTAAGGATAAGTCTGATACTTAGATTAGGGACAAGTCTCAACATATATATTAAGAGCATGAAACAAATGTTAGATTAGTGAGCCATATGCTCATATAAATATAGATATGTACACAATCATATTTATACATATAGATAGTTAGATTAGATATCACCAGTATAACAACATAAGTGCAATATCAATATGATCATAACATAGATGGGATATAAGTTTCATTGTTGGCATCATCATCCTTAATTTTTATGCATCATGAGGAGATTTTATCCATTGATAATACATGAAACATTGATAACAATACTTAATATCAACCAAGGAAGCATGGGGTAGATGTTTACCTAATAAAACATAAGGAAGTGTGTGTGTTTGCACCAGCTAAGGAGAAGAAAAGAGAGGGGAGATGAGTGAAATTTGAGATGATTTGTAAAATGTAAAATGTGAGTTAGACTAGGTATTTATAAATGTAATATTGGTGAATTTTTGTGCATAAAATAAATTGAAAAATAAAAGAAAAGTGGTTACAAAAAGGGGGACAACAGCAAGCGTGCAAGCTTGTAGAGAAAAAAAGAGAGAAAGAAAAAGAAGAAAGTAGATTTGATATAATAGAGTAGGTATTTGTTAATGAGTATAAATTATAGGTTTTAGGTTACGTTTTATAAGAAATATATATAAATATAATAATAAAATGGCAGCATTGAATAGCTACATATAAAAGCAAATAGTAATAAATATTAGATAAGTTATTGATAGAGACAAAATACGCATATATGAGCTATATCTGACATTTTTACGGCTCGAAAAAATTTTATTTGATATTTTATGAATGTCTAAATATTTTTCTAGTAAGAATTGGTTGTCTCGAATATGGAAATTGATCTCGTAAATGTTCGAAACGATCGAATTTTTAGAAAATCTTATCTTTTTAGGGTTTATGCTATATATACAATTCATAATTCGAGTTTATATTATTTTTATTGTTTTAGAGTTTTAGGGGTGGTATTGCAGATCTAGAGCTTCTATAACTCATTATTTGACCTAGCTGACTTTTAGTGTTTTAGTCCCGATTTTGGTTCTAAACTTACTTTAAACTATTATAAAATCTAGGGGTTTACAAATATCATATTCAAATATAGCTTGGTAAGCTCGGAATAGAGATCATTGTGCTGATTTATTTCACTCTTGGCCTTATTCGATTTTCTCGCAACGAAAAAGTATATTCTTAAAATATTTTCCTAGGTTAATTTAGGCTTTATTTGATTGAGTTAAGGCTTATAAAGACTAAAATAAGTCTTAATCCTTTTTACTTTTATTTTAAAAGAGAATTGGACTTCTCTTATCTTATAGAAGCTTTCAGGCTCTTTTCATGCACATCTGTAAGCCTAACCCACTACTAGAGAAAAAAGGCTCAAATTTCAACCATTGGATCCTTAGGAATGATGCAACAGCTAGCATCAACTTCCAACATCTATAAATAGAGGTAGAAGTGTGCAAAAAAAAAAAAAAAAAAAATTGATGAAACCAAAACTGGAAAACCATTTCGAAAAATATAGTTAACTAATTCATTAGTTTTGGCTTAGGGCTAGTGTTTTTAGTTTTCTGGGTTTTTTATTTATACCCAACAAAATTATTGGTTTCGATTAACCAGTCTAAAACATATATATATTATGCCTAATATTTCAAATATATAAATAGATAGAACTTATATATTAAATATTTTTTTAATTATTGTGTTATTATGTTGTAATTTGAAATATGAAAAAGAGGTAATTACAACAGTGGGTCACAACGTTTGGGGTTAAGTGCATTTTAGGTCATAACATTTGAAAAAGTTTATTTTGGGTCATAGTATTTAGGGGATAAGTTCACTTTTGTCATAACGTTTAGAAAAGTGGTTCAATTCAGATCACGGTGGACACGTGTCACTTTCTTCTGTTAACATGTATCACCTCATGTTGACATGTGTCACCCTTCTCCTATGAACATGTGTCTATCGTGATCTTGATTGAACCACTTTTCCAAACATTGTGACCCAAAATGAACTTACCCCCAAATGTTGTGACCCACTAGTCTAATTTACCCATGAAAAAGATATAAGGTTTTAATTTATATAATATTAATATTAAATTTTAAGTCTTATTAACTAGTATGACACTTATGTTCCTAATATATTGATACTTTGTTGATTTGCAATTTTTTAATATAGTTATATGGTTTGACTTGTTAATTTATATTTTTAAAATGGGAAAAATGTCTCTTTTGGTATCTGAACTTTGATGAAATGGACAATTTGGTACTTGAATTTTTACAAAGTCCATACTTGATTGAACTTTTTTGTGCCCTAAATAGTACCCACCCACTCATTGATCAACACGTGCCATCTACTTTAAGAAACAATAAAAGGATAGGTAGTAAAAAGGTAAAAGGACGAAAGTTTACTTAGGTATTAAATTGAACCTTTTAAGAGTTTAGATACCTAAAAAGGACACAAAAAGTTTAATTAGGTATAAAATTAACTTTTTAAAATTTCAATTACCTAATTATCTACATCATCAAAGTTAAGGTACTAAAATGAGCTTTTTTCTCTTTAAAATATAATTATGAAACAAAACGATATAACTTTTTATGTTTATAACTAAAAAATATGATTTACCCGCTAACTTTAGTTAATATTTATGTTAAATGGTTAAAAATAAAAAAAAAAACAGAAAAGATTAACAAAGAAAAAAATGATTAACCTTTAAGATGGTTAACCATTAATAATAGATCGATTTAGGATTATGATATTAAAAAACCGATCACTTATGTATGTCCACCCCCTCAATAGAGGCTTCTCTTCTCATTTGCGAACATTCTATGTATTGCTAACACTGAGAGCCATGTGAAAACTCTATTGAAGCATCTTTAAGAAAGGTCAAAGTCTCTATTAAACAAAGAATGAGCCAAGAATGTCGAGTCTACTTGATTTGATATTCTACCACAACGTGTAATTGAGAAATCAGATTTGCCTATTTTTCCTTCCACACTACTCTCTATAACATCTATATACGTATCATCATCACAAGGCTCCTTCCGGGTTAATTAATATGTCTATTGTACTATCTATAGTAACCCAACCATACAAAAATTAACTTAATAGAATTCTCAATAATGGGAAAAACTGCGTATACATCCTATTCATAAAATATTTTATTGTTCAATTATATAATTTCTATAATTTTTAATATGATTATTTAATTTATTATCTATTATTTAAATAACTATAAAAATTAATATAATGAAAACCTCAATGAATTACACCGATGTGTTAAAAATAACCGTAATTCTTATTAGAAGTAAACGTGTCCTTTCTGTTATTTCTTTTTACAAAGTGAGATATTTGTTTATAGAAGAATTTTCCACGTTTGAATTATTTAATCCAATGCGAAGCCACAAAAAAATTGTTAAAGCTCAAATTTTATACTAGATTATGAATTGATTCTTACACAAATATCACACGGCCTCCACAATTCTCGTCCAGTTTGTAAACCTAAAAAGATGGCATAATTATTTTATAACAGACACGTTTATGTATTTTTATTTATTTTAATCAAGTTTTATATGTATTATATTGTTTATGTTTTTCAATCTATATGATTATTTTAATTTTGGGACTCTTATAACTTTATATTTTAATACTTCTAATACTAAGAAAAATAAAATAAACTACTCAAACATACGATTGAGCAATATGAAAATGACATCCTACAATATAGTTTATAAAAAAAAAAAATTGATTATTTCAGCTATGGAAAAATTAGAAATGAGTTGCATATTAGCACCTTCTTTGGCTAAGGAAAGTTACAAGTCATGATTGGGTTGGGGGGGAAGGAAGGAAAATAACAGTTCATTTGTAAAGACGAAACTTAAAACTAACATTATGAAATATACAATCATGGTGTGACTCAAGTCAATTATTCAGTAAATATTAACAGATTATAGATTTTTAATCTAACCTAGATTTACGAAAGCAATATATTCACCTCTTATTTGATTGATCTAATCTCTCTCCCCACAAAATATATCATGATGATAGTTTTTTTTCTATTTTTACCCAAATACTACTGCATGGTATATTTACTAAGGAGGAAATAAAACCTAATTTATCCTGTTAGGAGACCAATGGTCAAACCACGAGGTAAGAAGCCTAAGATATTTATGGAAAAGTTCCCTCCACTTAATCAATTTTTACAGATAGTACTTACATAGTTTAGACAATACAAGTTTTAGTCTATAATATGCATTAATAATGAATTCTAAATTGATGAGCTTATGTACATATAAATGTTCTTAACAGCTGTTTGGACCACGTGTTAAGGTTTTTTTTTTTTTTTTTTTATCCATGTTTTTCAACGTTAACCATATATTTTAGGGAAAATAAATTCCCAAGTATGAGAACATGAAAAAATTGCTTATGTAATCTTAAGAAGCTAGGATCTTAATGTGCAGGTGATTAATAAAAGCAAGAAAGTTAAAAAGGGTTATCCATTAAGGTGAAAGTTTGATGTCCTAAATAGTTGTTCATGTACCCATTAATTAATACTTGTTAGGTGTTATAAAATGATAAATCTTAAAATAAAGTAATTAAAATAATCGCTTTATGATATGGGTACGTGTTGATTGTTAGAAACCTTATCGGAACAGAATTTGGATAGCAAATTCACAGTCTCCTTGAGATGAAAGTTTAAGAAAAAGAGGGGCATCCTTTCTTGTCCATGTTCAATAATAGAGATGGCGAAAGCATAATACAAGACAATTATAGGAAACCAATTCAAACATTTGAAACATTGGAAAGCGCTATGCAGAAAAAGACGACATACCATAGCGTCTTTCTCAGAAGCTTGTAATACAAAGCAATTAATAAACTCCTTTTCATCTGGCCTTAACCAAAGGGAACCACTCTTCCACATTGTTCTGCTCTCTTGCTTTTTCCAACCATTACAAATGTATTCCAGACTTAAACTCTATGCCTTAATCGTTTTCCTTTTGCCACTAATTTTACAAGCCAAAAGCCTAAAAACAATCTCCAAAAGCATTGGTCCCTTCAATGAATCCCCTCCCGATGAACTTGTAATTATTGGTGAGGCCCAAATCAACAAAAACGCCCTTCAAGTGACCCCGGATACGTTAAATGATGGCTTCGATCTGAGAAATCATTCAGGAAGGGTCCTATTAAATCAAATATTTAAGCTTTGGGAAGGAGATTCGGATTCTCCAAACTCTAGTAGTATTAGCAAAGTTGCTTCATTCAATACTTCCTTCTTGATCAACCTCTATAGCAAAAAGGGTACCACCCCTGGTGAGGGTTTAACCTTCCTGATAGCTCCTGATCTTAGCATTCCAGATAAAAGCTACGGTGAATTCTTAGGATTGACCAACTCCACCACTGATGGCAGTGCAACCAATCTATTATAGCCATCGAGTTCGATACTTTCAAGCAAAGTTTCGATCCAGATGATAACCATATCGGTCTAGACATCAATAGTGTAAGGTCTATCCAAAATAAATCCTTACCTAAACCTGAATTTGAATTGTCCCCTAATGGTAATACCATGTTCTACATGGTTTGGATTGATTATGATGGTGCCAAGAAGGTCCTTAAAGTGTATATGGTAAATGACACAGAAACACCAACCAAATCCAAGCCCGATAGTCCCATTATGACTGCTAGTCTTGATATAAGCAAGATTGTGAATAAAAAGTCCTACTTCGGATTTTCAGCTTCCACGGGGAACATATACCAGCTCAATTGTGTGCTGAGATGGAATCTGACTGTGGATCATTTGCTGGACGAGGACAATAGAATGGACATAACCTGGGGGTTGGTGTGCCAATAGTGGCAATCTTAGTGGCTGTACTAGGAGCAACAATCCTTTTCTTGCGTAAAAAGAGGTTTGCTACAAATCATCCTAATATTGTGGTGGCTATCAAGAACTTGCCTGGAGCTCCTAGGGAGTTCGGGTTAAGGGAATTGAAGAAGGCTACTAACAACTTTGATGAGAAGCAAAAGCTTGGGCAAGGTGGTTTCGGGGTCGTCTATAGAGGAGTCTTAGATGAAAAAGAAAAACAAATCGCTGTGAAGCGGTTCTCCAGGGATAATATCAAAAGCAAAGATGATTTCCTGGCTGAACTCAAGGTTATTAATCTTCTGCGGCATAAAAATCTTGTCAGATTACTAGGTAATACAATTTCTCCATCAACAGACATGTTTTTGCAATTTTTTTGAATAGACAAGCTAGTTTAATTGAGAGGTTCAAGAAGCATACTATTTAGGATCACATAAAGCAAATGTTTCAAGATTTTGTCCCTTAAAAGTTTCCAAATATCTCTTATCCACTGATAAAGATGAAGCTAAGTTCTCCAATATTGCAGATGTCTGCACCATGATTGCAAACAAACTACTTCCACTTCAATAGTTCTTAGATTGTTAATATCCTATATGGTAAAGATATCTCTATTTAAATTTACGCTTTAAAGAAGTGATCTATACAGATTCTTCGAGAAAAGAAGGTGAAGTAATCTTTACTAGATTCACTTATCAATAAAAAATTCATGAAAAAGGAGTTGGCTCAATCATGAGGCCACTAATCAAAAGAAAATCATCTCAAAATCTATCATACAACTAGATTAAGTTGGAAAACTAACTAATAAGTTTTCTTTTATTTTACTAGGTTGGTGCCACAAAGATGGGATGCTACTTCTTGTATACGAATACATGCCAAATGGAAGCCTTGACACCCACTTATTCTGTAGTCCTGATAAAGAAACACTAAGATGGAACCTGAGGTTTAATATCATTTCAGGGATTGCATCAGCTCTCCACTATTTGCATTACGAATATAACCAGAAAGTGTTGCATAGAGACCTCAAGGCTAGTAACATCATGTTGGATTCACACTTTAATGCGCGTTTAGGCGACTTTGGGTTAGCAAGGGCTATAGACTATGAGAAGACATCTTATGCAGAAAGGAGCCAGGTTCCAGGCACCATGGGATACATTGCTCCCGAATGCCTACACACTGGGAGGACTACCCGAGAGTCAGATGTTTATGGCTTTGGAGCTGTGGTTCTTGAGGTCGTGTGCGGCCTTTGGCCATGGACTAAGATTGGTGGATACAACTGCTTGGTGGACTGGGTTTGGTCTTTGCATCGTGAAGACCGGATCCTAGAAGCAGTGGATATGAGGTTGAAAAATGATTACATTGGTGAAGAGGCTAAACGAATGCTACTTCTAGGATTAGCTTGCTCACAACCAAGTGCCAGTGACAGGCCAAATACAAAGTCCATTGTCCAAATCATAGCAGGATTGGCTGAAATGCCATACATCCCTCCCTTCCGTCCGCCTTTTGTTTGGCCTTCTTTTGGCCCCAACGATGAAGATGAAAATTCAACAAATATTGATCATATCAGCATCAATATTCAAACATCTTAAGTCAAATTGTACTCATCATAACATTATCCATTTCTATGAGTTTCATTCATGTTAGCTAAACAAATACTAATGGCACGTCCTTATTTATGAAGTAGCATAAGTTCTCCTTCCAAATAGCTGAAATCAGTTTTTTGCCCTTCTTAAATCATTGTTTTTTGTTTTCTTCTTCATGACTTTTGTGTCGATAAAGAGAACGTGCATCTGTATATATGTTTCTTCAATTATAATGACACTTGTTAGCTAGATTTGCTTACTAGTTTTTCACCCTTTTGTGTAATATATAAGAAGAATTTGTTTTCAATTGCTCTAGTAATACTAATGATAAGCATGTTGTATTATCAAGGTTTTGGAAGAAGACTTTTCCTCAATTCTAGAAGTTGTTTTTCTTTTGAATATAATTTGTTTGAAAAGTAGGAACCTTCTATGAGACTATCTAGTCTATCATCCAATCACAGTTGTGTATAAATGCCTACTTTTCTAACTTACCAGAAGCAAGAACATAAAATTTATCATTCTATACTGATCATATAGAGCAAATATAGTACTGATTGGATCGAGGACAAGGAACGATTTCCTACCCAAAATTGGCACCTGATATTCTAAAGAGAGAGATGCTAAACAGAAAATACGTTGTAAATGTGAAAGAAGTTGACGGAATTAGTTATTCGACAAAGGAACTAGTACAAGAATTTTTTGCTTCGCAGCTTTGTTCACCCATAACTTGTCTTACTGATTATGGATAATTCATGCTATATTCATCACAATTCATAAAGCATTTAAAGAAAAATGGACTTTCAACATGAAAGTCAATGTTTCATCATTCTACCTAATAATAGTGTGGCCTTATATGGTGCTCCAGATGTTGAATTCTTGGCCTGCATTAAGTTGATGCTCTTCCAATGGACGCTTTCAAGTGGAAAAGGCTTTTGAGTAAGGTGTAATGAGTATATGGGAATTCAAACTCATTACATTAGATGCCTCATACCAATTGAATTATTGTATCCATTGTATAACATTTAGAAGTTTTGTCATCTATCTTAAATAGCTCGAAATGGCTTTAAAAATATTTGACTAGCCAATAGAGAATGTAGATATGTCTAGCATTACAAGAAGATCTATTCTAGAAAGGCTAAAGAAGAGAAGATTTACAGTCAGCCATGGTCGGTGGTCGGCCAGCACAGGTTAGCAGACAAAGCTGGAGAAACGTCAATAACTATTAGGTAAGAATGAGACTTTTTTTATAGTACTAGGCCTCAGCGATGAAATTTGGGACGGAAGACTCATAGTATCTCTCTAGATTTGGCAATAAATCATATCAATATAACGAAAACAAAATCATCATGAAAATTAGGGACTAAGAAAACAAAATGGCATGAAGTGACTGATTTCAAAGGTGTACAATAATACCATATAATAAACTTTAGGGATAATGATAAAAATAGTATCTAAACATTCACAAAAAGAATAATTAGCTTAAAGTTTGGTTTTGAATAATTTGTACTTGAATAAAGTTTTGTTAACTTTTTTATACTAAAGTTTGTTTTGACGATTTTGATACATAAATAAACTTTTTGGACTTTTTCATACCTCATTTCACTTGCTTCAGGTATAGAAAAAAAGTCAATGAAAATTTCGTTCGAGTATCAAAATTGTCAAACCAAACTTCGGGTATGAAAAATATAACAAAAATTTTGTTTAGGTATCAAATTGTTCAAAACCAAACTTTAGGTACATAATTCTTCTTTTTGTGAAAGTTTATGTACCATTTACATCATTAACCCTAAAATTTTAAAAAGGCTTTCGATAGGAAATAAGATTTTTCTTATAAATGATACATTTTACATCCAATTTTTTTTAAATGTTATGTTAATTTTACATGTATTATATTTTCCTCATTTCCCATGAATCATTATTGTAGTCTACCTTTTTTTTTTTTTTTTGTTACACTACTAGTAATTCATAATATATAAGCAATGTAATGAATAATTTCAAAATTTTATAGTCAATTGGATTTGAAGTAATTAGAGGTTTTTATTTATTTTATGTGTGATGGGTTATTGCAGCTGGCCAATCACGTGTGCTAGATGTTCTGATCGATTGAGGGAAGTTGAACTGATGACATGTGTAGGATGTTATAGAGAGAGGCGTAGGAGAGAAACAAACAAACTTGCTTCTCGATTGCGTGGGAGTTGCGAGAAAATCAAATCAAATAATTCTAGTTCTAGCTTGTTCTTTGCAAGGGTTTGCTTTGATCTTTTGTCACGCCCCAAAGGGTATCCTAAACGTAACAGTTCGCCGTATACTAAACGAGATTTTAGAATCACTACCACATCATTTAAAAGTCTTGTATTAGATACAAGGCATTCTCTTACGACAATAGAATACTTGTGCAGTTGGAGATAGATAGTATAACCTGATAGAATAAGCATAAAAATACAAACCATAGTTACTCAGGATCATTTACAAAATACTAAGGGGCATTCCCCCGCAAAAATAATAATCAGTCCAGATATAATTTTTTACACCAACTTAAGCGTTTAAGGTTTCCTATGGAAGTTTATACAAAAGCTAAACATAAACTTTTAGGGGAAACTCCTATTCTTATTTTACCTGAGTTGGCCAAGTCTTGGGACGCAACCATAAATATGGAAACTGCAACAAAAAGAAACTGTGGGAGTATAAGCTATGCTAGCTTAGTAAGTAAACACCTCCAGAATGTACATATCCCATAATTATATGCAATCAAGTTGATTTAATCATCTATATGAAATGCAACAACAACATGGGCATACAAGACATATGATCAATCGAAAATCATATGTTGAATGGATTTACGCCCTCCATTCGGAGTTTGCAGATTAACAAATCATGCGGTACTATCTTGAATTACTGTTCTGTTTTATGGCTCATGGGCAACCTATTTCATTCAAACCGTTTATGGATCACGAAGAACCAATTATGATTAAATGCACCATCCCCATCGTGAAGTGATTATGTCCATATTACTTATTAATCCGAATAGTCATTAATGCAATTTCATAGGTGACCAATCAATTTGCCAACACTCATAATCATGGCATATGGACACAGTTCAATTAATCATTCGATTTCCATATACTTAGCACATTGTTCTCAACACCTCAAGATGGAATACGTAATCCCATAATTACCCATCATGCATTTCCAATTTTCATCTTTGCCTATCATTCTAGTGCAACTACAAGTTATAAGCACAATAAGAAATTGTAAATAGGAAGTATGACTCACTCAGCCATGGTCACTGGTCTCTATTCATAATAATCCGGGGGCAAGAAATCATCCGATTCGAAGTCACCTAAACGAAAGAAATACCCAAATGAGTATTTCAAATCATAACTAATTCCAACTAATCAAACAAAACTTTTAAGTTTGTAATTTTCGTGGTTAGAGAAATTCCAACTTAAAACGACCATAACTTGGTCATTTTAACCGAGAATTTCTTAAATAAGTAGTCCATTTCTATCTACTTCGAAAGATCTATCTATTTATAATGTTATTCCTAAGTTTTGAAAACTTTTGGGTCTTGAAAAGCTCGGAATCAGATCTTAGTAGTAGCTAAAAATCATATTTCCAAAATTGTTTTGTGAAACATTATTTCTACCAAGTATATTATATGTACATGTAATATCAACAAGTTATTATCATGAATGACATGTTATGAGCTATCTATATACATGTTTTTAATGATATTTGGTTAAAAAGAATTTTTTTTTTTAACTTTTACTTTGCAAAAATTTCAAGAATACTTGATTTAGAAAAACTAGTTTTGTTTCTTGAAAAATCATCTTTATTTTTACTAAAATAAAGCCTTGATGACCTATATGCCTTATACCTTCATTATTTTAATAAATTTCTTCATTTAAGAGTTGGAAAATAGATGTTTAAGTAGGGGTCTTGCCTAATTACAAAGTTTACAAAATTTATAGGGAATGAAAATAGTGATTGATCTATGTTTTGAAACCTTCTTTTGTTTTAGAAATATGCTTTGATAAAATCCATTTATTCTTGTCAAAATTAAGTCCTTCCTACCTCTATTTCCTAAGGCTTCCATTTTTCCATTAAAATCCTCATTTTGGAATTTGAAAATAGGTGTTTAAGTGTGGGTCATTTCTAAATCCGAATTTTGTTATTTGTGTTTGAGATTATTTCTTGGGTAAAGCTCATTTGATCTTTCTAAAATTAAGTCCTAATCAAACCTCCTCCTTAAGGCTTCCATTTCTTTAATAAAATTCTTGTTTGGGGTTGAAAAATAGGTGTTTACATATCAACTCTTCCAATTTGCGAATTTTAAGTTCTTGTTGGAGTTAAAACAAGTTCTAATTTAACTTTTGTAATCTTTTCTTATTTTGAAAATATCTCTTAGTAAAACTAGGTTTAACTTATCAAAATCATTCTTTTATGATACCTATTCTATAAGCCTTTCATATTTTATGTAAAATCCTTACTTTGGAGTTGGAAAATAGGTTTTCAAAATAGGTGTCTTTCAAGATCAGAATTTAAAATTTTGTTTTTTATGAAAACAAAAATAGATCTTGAGTTTTGGCAACATCCCTATTAATACTATCATACTACAAGTCTTTTATTTACATAAGACAAGTATTTATGGCATTTATATACTCAAAACAAATAGATATATGATGACTCTCATGTTATGGATGCAAATGCAAGATAAACATTATGAAGATGAGGTTAGTAGTAGGAAATATACACAAAATATCAATATGAACAATATATAGCAATAAAATAACAAAATAAAACAAAACAACTTAAAGGAAAAGATCCACAATATTATGATGGCAATAATATCATGCTCATGTGTTTTCACCTCCTTTGCATAAAGCTCATGGAGATTTTTGGTGGAATCAAACATGTATGATATTGCCATTACATGTTTTATTTGTGGTAGGGTTTAGATCTATTACCTATTTAGTGTTTGGAACAAGAAAACTTGAAGGAAAAAGTTTGTGTGTGTGTGTGTTAGGGAGGGAGGGGGGCTCACGACATAGAGGGAAAGGGAGAGGATGGAGAGAAAATTTTTCAAAAGTTTGCTTTGGTAAAGAAGAGAGAAAGGTGCAAAGTGTAAGGCATAAAGAGGTTTATATAGAAAATGAAATAAGGGTTTGTGTAGTTAATTAAACGAAGAAAAATAAAATAAATTGAGAGAGAACGGGGGGGGGGTAGGTGCCGGTTTTGGGAGTGGGAGAGAGAGAGAGAGAGATGTGAGTTTTGTTTTGTGTAAAAATTCAAATTTAATAAAGTAATTTAAGTAATAAAATTGTATTGGAAAAGTAAATTGTCAGGAATATGATGTAAGGTTGTAATAATAGGTTGTAATAATAGGTTGTAAGGATGTAAGAATAGGATATGGTTGGTTGTACTTGGTGAATAGTGTGATTAGAAATCAAAAAGTAAATTAGACAATTAAATTACCAATAGTAATGAAAATAAGATAAAAAGAACTATAACTGTAATTTTTATAAACTGAAAAATTCTTATAATTATATTTTTAAGTTCCTTATTAAACTTCGGTTCTAAAGAGTCCTACAAAATATTTTTCTATTTTCGAGTCCCGTGGGCTGGTTTTCGAAAACAAATCCCAATCAGGTTTGAAACGGATGAATTTCTCTAAAATATGATCTTTTTATGTTTCGATATGATATTTAGGACTATATTATAAAGCTAACTTTTTTATATTGTTTCGAGGTCTCGTTCTCAGTATTACCAGACTTAGGGTTCCTAGATTCCAAATTAGCCCCGAAAATTCATTTTAGGGTTTCGATTTCCAATTTTGATTTTCAAAACCGAGTTTGGTTTGCTAAGAAAATGGGGGCTTACATCTTTCTTCGGAGTTATTTTGGTAGAGTTTTCGTTTACTTTCAATCTTAGCAATACATAGAATCCTCCATGAAATAAGGGGAGGAACCTCTTACTTTTAGATGGTGAAGCCATTGGATAGCAGTTAAACAAATGGTTGAGATCAAGTATCATTAGTAACCATTAGACCATTTTATAGTGATCCGACGGCTGATATTGAAGCCTCCTTTTCTTATAGTAGTAGGCTTAACTGGAAATGGGTTGATGGCTTTTATTATATAAAGGAAGCACATTTTCAATATAAAAAGGATGAAGGCTTATTTTAGTCCACATAAGTCTTAATTTAATCAAACAAAGTCTAAATTAATCCAAGAAGATATTTTTGAAATCTACTTTTCACACATGAGAAAATTGAATTAGTCCTAGAGTGGAATAAATCGATCCGACGATCCCTATTCTGAGTCTATCATGTTAGATCTCCTTGTAACATCCCTTATTGAACTCAGTCTTTTAAGCCTGTCACTAACTCACAAGACTGGCCCATGGCATTAAATTGGGCTAAAGGCCTAATTACTAAAATGACCCTGTAGGTTTTGTCCCCTGGCAAAAAGCTCTTTTTGTAAAGGGCTCAATTACCAAAATGACCCACTACATTTTACCCTTTGGCCAAGAGCTCCTTTAGTAAGATCATAAAAGGGGGTTTTGGGCATTTCATTAGGTGGATGTTATCTTCAATTTTTTTGTCAAATACTAAAAGGAAGTTGCACTTGACATGAATGTGTATTGTATTTATATAGCCAATACTTCTTGTTTTTGTTGATGAACTAAATTAAGTTGAAGTAGTCTTCTCTAAATTGAATGTAGAATATCCAATGAAACAAGTTTTCCATTGCATAAGCACTTATGATGCTAAGTAGACCAATATATTTTTATGGATTGAAGTAACATGAAATAGCCTTCTTTCTAAACCATCACTGAGAGATTCATTTTCTTGTATTATTTCATATCACACATTATGATGGTCAACTTGTCTTCTTCTTCTTCTTTTTTAAATTAAGCTCAAAGCACACCAAAAAATGGGGCAGATGCTATCGCTTAAGGTTTTCTTTTATTTATTTAATATATGTGTGGTGGGATTGTTGCAGTTTGTCTTCTTCTTCTTCTTTTTGAACCTTGCGGTACAAACCAAGTGTAATTTTTTTCTTTTTTTTTACTGCTTAATATTTTTAGCTATAAATAGCTTGGTTTAGCATTATATTCCATGCTTATTTAATAGGGCTTTTCATCTTTAATTACCACATTTCCTTGTTGCATGCCTTCTTCACGTAATAACTACAAGATTTTCTTTTATTCCTTTTGCAATACATTAATTAACCATCCAACCAAAACATATCTATTTATGGAGAAATCCTTCCATAAGAGCACAACCTTCACAAATCCTAACATATTTCCTTCTTCTTTTTTCATCATTCATTTGACTTGGAAACATAACCCCTTTAATTTTTTATCTTCAAAACATAGGCTCTCCATGGATATTATGTGGAAACACAAGCTTGTAGATGATGACAACAATGGAGATCCTTCACCCGATGTGGCTTGTCTTGCTCCTAAAGCTCATTAATTTGCTCTAAATTATTGTTATCTGCCACGCAGTCATCTGATTATCAGTGCAATTCATTGCAAACTCTGATCTCACCATGCAAAAGCTGTTCATTCGAGGCTTAAAGTTGGATGTCACCACTAAGATCTTCATTTTCATCTTCTTAACTTACAGGGGGTTAGATGATGTAATGACGGCAGGTGGCAGTTTAAATGTAAGAGTGATACATCTCCTCCAAGAACCATATATATATATATATATTCTAACAGTGTCTGGTACCTGGAAGGCGGTAGCTAAATCTTACCAAAGATCCGAGAAGACCAATGATGTATTCATCAAGTGTGAGGGTGAATCCTATGTTGCTCAAGTTTTTTGTGGTGTTGTTCACTTTTCTAGCTTCCTAAACCTGAATACAATTCAACAATAGGGTGATGGGATCCATTGGTTTCATGAACCCATCTCAATTGATGGCTTGTGGATTAAGACAAATGAAGTTTCATGATGAGATTTGTTGGTTGAAGCTGTTAGCTCTTGGCATGATGTACATACCTTACTTTTATACCTTAAACTACGAGGTAACACTTTGGGTGTTCCAAGTGCTGCTGACATCATGTCTTGGATTGCTATTGGACAAACATGGGTTATTGATAGAAATAGCGAATTCAACTTACCTGAGTTGTCTATGATTATGCACATATTTATCTCCTTGATGTGTATTTTGATTAGGCAATTGTCTTAGACTAGGTCTTTGTTGATGGACCTCCTCAAAAGGCCAGCATGTATGATAACAATAGCCAGCATTTCATGTCTTTGATATGTTAAAATACTCCATGGAAGCATGTTCGCAAAGGGTGATCTATCCTGCTCAATTCTTCCACAACATAATGGGCAGGAGCATAAAAGAGTCCTCATTATTTTTTTTTCCCTAAAACTATCTTCTTGAGTGATTTTTTTCTTTTGTGTTATAAAATCATTTTTTTAAGACAATTTCCCCCTTTTTATTTTGTATGATTTTTTTAATGCATTTGATTTTTGTAGGCTAGTAGAATCACGTCTTATTGTTTCTAAGCTTTGTATTGGACTTATTAATCATCATAGCCCTCCCATTCTTTGCTACACTTAACATGGGCCCATGACTAGACTTATGTCACTCTAGTAGCCAACCCCTAACACGGCCCAAAAGTGGACTTGTGTTATTCTGGCACTCAGCCTTTTTTAGCCTTGATATGGGTCGTTCCACTTTCTCAATCACTTTAGGCCCACAAATGATCCTTGCATCGCTTTGGCACCAACTTTTTGGCATGGCCTACGAGTGATCTTGCATTACTTTGGTGCCCGATCTCATCTAGATTTGATCTGGGTCTACATGTGCCTACACTTCTACATTGTACTCAATTCTACTTTAATAAGCATTGAGGGATCACATACACCTATACCTCTACTTTATACTCAATTTACTTTAATGAGGATTGAAGGATCACATGCGCCTATACCTCTACTCTATACTCAATTAAACTTCAAGGAAGATTGAGACATCACATGCGTCTACACCTCTACTCCACACTCATTTCTACTTCTTAAAGATAATCATTAAAGACTAGTCTTCATGGGTATTATACATTGTTGAAATCACAACATAGCTAGAAGTTTCATCATTCTGCCATTGAAGATTAATTCTATCGGTCAAGCATATCAATTTGCCAATAAAGATTTGTTCTCCATCATGGCTGTAGCACCCCACTAGAAAACTACTGATACTTTGTCAACTAAGCATCAACATTTTACTATGGACGTGTAGTATTACTCTATAGAGTTGGGATAACCTTAATGTTATCTCCACTTTCCTATTGCAATACTTAATCAAACAAGGCTTCATATTTGTCAAGTTAGGAAAGCACACTAGGAAGAGGTCTCAAGCAAGCCAATGCATTCTATCACCCTTGAAGCATACTCTAAAAGTTGTCATTAATATTAGGTGAGTTTAGTTGCATGCTTGTATCAACTCCTCATCATAATACGCGGTTCTCTTCGTATTGGAGGTACATCACCTATGAGTACCAAGATAGGTACATCACTTCAGCATGCTTCACAGTTAGGTGCATATGTCAAGAAATTATTCTCCAAGATAGGTAGATAGTAGTAGTCACATTTAGGGAAAACCTCATAAACTTTAAGTATCAACTTATTCTGCCCCAATTGATGGCATATCATTACATGAAGAGGTAGCAACTCATACTAAGCTATCACTTACTGTGTGTGCATTCTTAGAGTTGCTTCAACTTTAGAGATCATATGATCTAGCATTACAAATGTCATGCTTATCATGGGCTCACTTCAAGATTGCAGGCCAATTGTACTTTAATCACATGATTATATTAAGTTGCAAAGAGTGGCATTGCACCTACTACATACTTAAAAGGAGATGCTTCTTCCAAGCGACTATAATTTCCATGACATCATTGATTCAATCGTTTATGGATGAAGTTGCTTCAACCCCTACTATGCAAAAAGGTAATACAATTACTAAGCTTGTTATAGGATCACTTTTATCCATCACAATTTGTATCGGTTTGATTACATGGATAACATTATAAAAGTGGACATTGTACTCATCTTGTGGTTAGAGTGAATGTTTCCACTAAGTGATTGTAACTATCATGACATGATATCTTCAATCATTCTTGGATGAGGTCGCTTTAACCTTAATCTTTGCAAAAAAAGGCATTAAGGCTACCAAGTCTGCTATAGGACTGCTTTGATTCATGAATAGCTAAGAGTACTTCTGTCACTTGAATAATGTTACAAAAGTTTACAAAAGTAGGCATTGTATCTACCGCATCCAAGAGAAAATGCTTCTATTAAGTGACTGCAGCTACCATGATATGATCGCTCTAATCATTCATGGATGATGTTGCCTCAACCTTAATCTTTGCAAATGGTGTTACGGCTACTATAAACCCTTTAATTTCTAGGGTAAAGTTGGAATAAACCATAATCATAATCAAATCGGAGTTTCAAAAGTCAACTAAGATCAAGACAATCTAGTAATTTTAACTCCAATAATCATGCGCTCGAAACCTGAAAACAATAGATATAAGTTTATGGTGGATTATAGTTCGAAATAATATAAGATATCGAAAAAATGCCTCACTTCCCAAGATAGTAAAAATATTCCAATAACACCAAAAGACTCGTATTATATAAGGATTTCAAAAATATTAGTTTCGTAGTTTTTCTGTAACTAAAAATATCAGTTATAGCCCGTTTACGCGTATTTTCTTTACTACTAGTAATTTAATTGTCTAATCTACTATTTACAATACTATTTCTACTATTCATTACTATTTTATTATCTCTACTTTTCTTACAACCTACTTCTTACAATCTACACACATATTCTTATACTTTTACATATTCAATACAACTTTATTCACATCATACCTTACAAATTATTACTTTTCATCACAAAAATACAAAATTTAATCAAAACTCTCTCTCTTTTCCCCTACATACCATCGGCCCTCTCTCTCTCTTCACTAATATTCTTTTTTTTTCAATTTATTTTATTATATCTAAATTTCATCCCGAAACTCTATAAATACCCCTTCCCTCATTCACACTTTAAACATACTACTCAAACCTTAACAAAACTCTGCCAAATTTTCCTCTCAACCTCTCTCTCTAACAATTCTCCCTCAAACACTCTTTACCATTTACTACTCTTCAAGAAAAAAATAATCACACTACACATTTATCTCTTCTCAAATCCTCTATTAAATCTTAAGTAAAATTCCTACCAAAATTTCTTTACAATGTTATCTAACTTAACATGATCATGGTGTGTGTTTCCTAAACATATAAGTGTTATAGAAGCAATACTATGTTCATGTTTTGTTCTCGTTCATAAACAAATCTCATTTTATAATTGTGTTGTTTTATTATTATTATGTTATTATGTTGTTATTATTATTCTAATCTAACTCCTATATGTTAGTATGTGTGTGTATATATTTTTTTTTCCTAAAGCATATGAGCTCACTAACACAATATTTATTTATTTATGCATTACAATTTATTTATTTACTTGTTTCATGCTATTGAATTAAGACTAGTCTTTCTAGCCTTAGACTTATCCTTATCAAGTCAAAACAACTTTCTTTTCTTTCTTTTCTTTTCTTTTCTTTTCTTTTCTTTTCTTTTTAGGACTTATCCATGATCTAAGTTCGGAGAGCCTTGACATAAATCTAAGACTCCTATGATTTTTCTTATTTTATTTTCTTGCTTTTCTTGATGAGACTTGTCCATTCTTAGTCCAGGAAGCCTTGATTTAAGCTAAGAATTCACAATACTTGACCACATTATTATGTTTATTTACTTATTATAGTTCTTTCTATCTTATTATGTATTATTCTTATCCTTTTTTTATTGCTACATAATCATATTCATACATTATTAGAATATGGTTGTCTTAATAAAAAAAAAAAGGTTCTTTCTTTAATAAAGAAAGTAAACTAAATTTTTTATCACTTAACAAAGGATTTTTCAACAAAAGACCTAAGTATTGTTTTTAATAAATTCATTTCAAAAGCTTAGATAAGATAATAATAAATTTTAAAGTATTAGTAATGAAGATTTCTTCAAATAATAAAAGCAACTCATTTCTTTAATAAATCAAAACTAAATACTCCATAAAAAATATAATTTTTAGCATTAAACTTAAGATTTTAACCCAACCATATATTTTATAAAACTTAAATAGGCTCATCATAGACTTTGAAAATCACTTACTAAGTAAGCTTCTAAAAGACTTAATTTTTAATATTATTATTCCCTTTTCAAAGTTAAAATGAAATTTTTGCTAAGTTCTAATGTTGTTCTAATATTGATAATTCTTTATTATGAATGCTTTTATTCTAAACTTATCTAAAAGGATTATACCACCACTCAATAAATATTAAAAATAAAACAAGTTTTTCAAATCTAGGTAAAATCAATTCACTATTTTAGACGAAACCAACATAAAGAAACAAAATTTGCCAAGAAAGTGAAGTTTTAAAAGGGTAAACTTATTTTCTAAAGAAGTAGAAGAATATAAAAATGAGAGCAAAACATACATTTAACACAACTCCAAATATTAGACAACACCAACAATTTAAGAAAAATTTCGAAAATCTTATTTTTCAATCACTAGAAATAAAATTGCTAGCTAACTTAAAGGACCAAAATTTTTGGAAATTATATTCTTTGAAGATTTAAGAAATAAAAAAATATATAAAAAAAACACTTAGTTGTAATAGCCCGAAATTTGTAATTTCTCTCAAACCACTTAAAGAGAAAAAATTTCAAAGTCTAATTTTTCAAAACCATAAAACAAGTCGTTTTATAAAAAATAATTGGTGAGACAACACCAATAGAATCATGCATAAAATATGAATCTATTTATGTATCAAAAGGGTTTTTCCAATCATATACATACTTATATATTTTCTTAGAAGGGCTGGAAAATCATATTTTAAGGGTTGGAAATTTCGTAACTATTTTGGACCATGATGTTTTAGAACCCAAATGGCTATTGTGACAAAAAGAACCTTAGAAATAGATAGCTCTTTTCGAGTATGTAGAAAACGGTATATAATATGTGAAATTCCGAGTTAAAATGAGCAAGTTATGGCCATCTTAAGTTAAAATTTTCTTCTATTCGAATTTTAATGCTAATATTAGAATACAATAGAAAGTTCAAGTAGAACTTCAACGAAACACTCATTCCGAGTATTTCTTTCGTTTAGGTAACAAAGCTTAGGTGGATCTATATTGTGAGGACTATTACAAGTGAAAAATTTGTGGCAATGATGGCTGAGCGAGTTTATCTCCTACTTTTATGTACTTGTTTGTACTTGTAGTTAGAGACACTAGAAGTAGGAAAAAGACAAAAACGGAACGTGCATGATAATATTGGTTGAAAGTATACTAAGCATATCAAGACATGAATTGTTGTTAATTAAATTGTGTTATTATCATGATGGAGTGTCTGCAAATTCTATAATCATCTTTAAATTATCTTAACTACATATTAAGAGTTATATTGATTGATTCATGCATATCACATAGTTAGTCTCAGTTCATTAGCTACTATACTCGATGGGATAAGAGTACATTAGCGGTGTTCGCTGGAACCCGTAAGTCTACAAAGATGGGCAAATAGGAGCTCGAAAGAACTATTTAAGGACAGGCAAATAGGAGCCCGAAAGAATTATTTCAGGATGGAGCAAGTAGAAGCCTAAAACAAACTACATCATCAGATTTCGAAGATGGATTTTAAAGAGCCCGAAACACCTAACCCTGAATGGAAGAGTAAATCCATTTAAACATATGATATCCAGTAGATCGTATATATTGCTTGCTCACTTGCTTGATACACTTCATATGCTTATTTAATAACTTGTTTGAATTTATTGATACGAGTACGTTAATTTGGGAGTTTTCTCACTAAGCTAGTTGAGCTAACACCCCAATAAACTTTTATTGACACAGGAATGATATCTCTTTTGCCCAATGACTTCATATACCTGAATGGAATTATGTTTTTGGAAGCTTTTAGGGAAAATCCATTTGAAAATCTTAGAATAGATTTCCTTTAAAATATTTTGGTTTTAGTATTGTATCTTTTGTGTAAGGCTAAGATTATATTATGATCTTTGGATATTTATCAAGGGAATGCCCCTAAGATGATGTATGGACCATATTCCTATAATGTTGAAGTTAGAAATTTATCTAGATTTCTTGTATGCTATATTTACTATGTCGAACCACACATCTCAATGGTGTCTTCTATTGTTGTGATAGACACATTACATATGATGTTGAAACTTTTGCATGACTTTGGTAAGTATTCTTAAGTTTTAATACCGTATGTGGTGGACTATCACGTCTAGGATACCCTTTGGGGCGTGATAACTACTAATCCTACCATGGGATTGCTTCGATCCTTCACAACTAAGATTGCTTCGATTTCATGAACAATGTTTTAGAAGTAGATATTGCACCTGTCATATGCTTAGGAGCAGAGGCTTTTATTGAACAATTGCGACTATCATAAAGTGATCGCTTCGATCAACCATGGGTAAGCTCGCTTTGACCTCAATAATGTAAAATGTCTTTACTGTTGCTAAGCCTACTATGAAGTGGCTTCAACTTATCACAACTGAGATCATTTCGATCTATTGAAAGATGTTGCAGAAAATGGGTATTGCACCCGTCTTGTGCTTAAGGGCAGATGCTTCAACTAAAAAGTTGCAACTACCATGTAGTGATCACTTCGATCAATCATGGATAAGGTCGCTTTGACCTCGACTCTGCGAAATGGAGTTATGGCTGCCAAGCCTATTGCGGAGTTACTTTAACTTGTCACAGCTGAGATCGCTTTGATTTCATAAATAATGTAGCATAAAATGGGTATTGCACCTATCGTATGCTCAGGAGTAGATGCTTATACCAAGCGATAGCAACTACTATTGAGTGATCGCTTCGATCAACTATAGATGAGGTCGCTTCGATCTCAATTCTACGAAATGGTATTACAGCAACCAAGCTTACTATAGAGTTACTTTAACTCATCACAGCTGAGATCGCTTCGATCCTAAATGAAGAACACTAGACAGCGATATTAGATATGTACATGTGCTTATTGTGGTGGCAATGTTAGTTACACCAAATTTTTTTCATGAAGATCGACAACATTCAAGAAAAAAGATAGCAATGTTAACTACACCATCACTTCTACAAGTGTAATACATCATGGTAGCGACAATATCTATACCATAATAGTTATAAAGTGTTTTATCTTAATAATGAACAGATTCAAGAAGCATCTTCTTAGAATATTTATGCACCATATGCTTATCAAAAGTACTTCAAATATAAGTGCAAGCGAGTATAGAAGAAGATGGATGGAAAAAAATTACATTTTTATCATCATTTACTTTATTTCCCTTTCTTATTACAAGATAAGAGTAAGTAATAGGTACCTTCTGCCTTTAGAACATAGCTAATATCATCTAAAGAGAAAATGATATTCATTATATGTGCCTTCATCATTCATCATCTGTGCATCGTTATCTTCAAGTTCAAGTTCGTCATTGCAAACATTCTCACTAAAAGTCCTCCTCAGCGTCCAACAATGTTTTATTAGGTGTCCCACTATCCTATGGAACCTATAGGACTTTTCATCTCCTTTTTCTTATGCAATAGGTTCCCACTCAACCATTGGCAATCTAAGGAAATCATCCTTCAACCATTAGTCAAGGACAACATGAACTTTATTTATAGCACATGGGAAAGGTGGAACTTCCTAAACGCTATCTCTTTTATGTTTCTTACTACCCTTGAAGCTTCCCCCTTGAGCAGTACCTATTGATGGGTGCCTCTTCTTATTTGGGCCACCCTTTTGCTTGATAACAGAATTATTAATCCTTCAAGTGTTTTCTATTAATGTCGAGAAGGACCTAAGTGACAAATTCTCTAGGTGCATTGTAATCACCCAAATTTATACAGCTTGAATATGAAAATCATTAGTTAAAATTGTAAAAATTTTAAAACGATTTTAAGAAAAATCACGGGAATCAGTCTCAATTTTTTACAATTTAAGAACATTAAAAAATGAATAGTTTAATTATTGTCTAAATGTTAGAACTATTAATAATAATATTTGAAAATACAATTTTCCATAATTTTTTGTAATCAATAATTGATAATAATGAATAAATTAGTGAGATATCATGATTTTAACTTTAACAAGATAATAGTAAATTCGATATATATGTAAAAACAAAAATGAGACATCTTGATTACAATCATATCAAGATGATTACGAAACATGACATCCTTAATAATTAAAACAATATGAGCATTGTATATTTTATATGCACATTGTCATATATATTTAGATAAGAATAGAAAAGCAAATCTAAAACCTTCTTTTGTTAAGTTTGTTGCATTGTGTGAGCTAATGTTGTGTCGTCTCAAGTCAAAAGACAAGTTGAGTCAAGTCCAGTCAAGTCGTAAATAGTTTGTTGTTTTAATTGAGTTTGAGTCTTCTCCAAAAATCAAATAAATGAAAGTTGAAATCGTCAGACCAAATATTACTGATTTGTATATGCTATATTGCATGAAATAGCATTCATATAAAGTTAAAGAAATATTTTTAAAAATTCATATATTGCATGAAATAGCAGTCATATAAAGTTAAAGATATATTTTTAAAAAATTCAAATTTAATAAGAAATGAATAATAAATATTTATAAAAGAAGAGATATTAAACCTAAACAACAATAAATCTTAATATGTTTTGTGAAAATGAAAATAATAAGAAATATTAAGTAAATGTGATTAAAAAAAAACAAAATAATATAACCATAATACATGTCATAGATTAACTTAATAAATATGAATGTTTGACAAATGAATCAATTTCCTTATAAAAAAAAAGTAATAACAAAACTTGAATTAGAATTTAATTTAGAAATTAAATTTAGATAATTTAATTCAGTCAAATAAAATAATTATAGGATAAAACTAGATAGATTAATAAATCAAATTAATAAATGGATTAAAATGAAATTGAGATTCCAAATATTCTTTTTCATTTATCTACTTATTTCAATTACCCATTTCGTTAATCAAATTCCTTAATTCAATTTAATTATCAAATTTGAATTATTTCTCTTTTCAATTGGTATATATGCTTTAATTATCTTTTTCAACAAATCAAATTTTATCATCTTCTGTAATTTTCAAATTAAATTTCTTTTCTTTCAACTTCAAATTTTTAAACTCTTGAAAATTTCAATTTAAATATTTAGTAAATTTGTAAATCCTATACTTTAGTCTATTTCATAAATTGAGTTATTTAATTCTTTACAAACACTAATTTGAACCCTTTTTCTTTCAATTTTTAAATGACCCAAATTTCTGAAGTTCATTTACCTAAATTTATAAATGTCCTAAATTAGCTATTTTAACCTAAATTCTATTTCTTCAGTCCCCATAAATTTTAAGTTCATTTGCTTGCTTAAAAATACATGTTTTTAAGTTCAAATCTAATCCAAATATCAATTTTGTATGAATTAAATTCCTAAACTAGACTTCTACACCAAGTTATTAATTTCTATTATATGGATTTCTAAATATATTTCAAACTATTTTTAGTGTTTAAAATATCAATTTGAAAGGTTTAAACCCAAAGCTCCTGGTAAAAAATATTTATTAAAATTTTAATGTTATCCTTTTCTCTACTTTTTTTTTTTTCATTTACGCCTTCTTTTCATCTCTCTTTTCTCTTTTCTTTCTCTTCTTTTTTCCCTACATATTCTTCTTCTTTTTCTTCCCTTTCCTTCCTCAAATTTCCATGTCAAATCCCAATCTTAAGAAGATTATGAGGACCAACAGAAAGTGAAAACAAGATAGAGGATGGAACATAAGCATGAAGAAGCTACATCAACTTACGAGGAGGAGGAGTAGCAAAGAGCAAGTTAGATATATTTGTCAAACAAGTAAGTATAGATATTTTCTTTACTTCAATTATTGTACATGCATAAATATGAGAATATAGAGTTAGATATAAGTTGGGTTTATGATAAAATTGTAAACAAGGATGGGTATGCTACTTTTAGTGCAATTTTGTTGAAGCATGTGGTGAACAAGTAGTTTACGTAGGGTAAAAAGACAAAGAGAAGATGTAACTTTTGTAAGCCCCGGTTTTTTTTTTTTTTGTAAGCTAAGCTTGACTTCGAGAACCGAATCGAAAACCGAAACCCTAAACCGGAATAGTTAAGGTTATAATGAAACCTAGAAACCCTAAGTCTTGCTCTACCGAGAATAAAACCATTGATCTTATGAGAGCAAGTTGACTTAGATTATAGTTTTAAAGAATATAACAAAACATAAAAAGATCAGTTTTCAGGAAATTATCTGTTTCGAACCTGACCGAGATCCGTTCTGAAAAACCGGCCCCTGGGACTCGAAATTAGAAAAAAATTTTGGAATACTCATTAAGATCAGAATTTAATAAGGAATTCAAAAATATATTTATTATAATTTTTTTGTTTATGAAAATTACAGTTATAGTCTTTATATCATATTTTTTTTACTAACCGATAATTTAATTGTCTAATCTACTATTCATTATTATTCACAAGTACAAACCCATACCTTACTCACACTCACAAGCCATACCCCTAGTCTTACATCCTTACAATCAAGCCTCGCCTTATCACATCACATTCCTTACATTTACTTTTCCAATACATTTTATTACACACTTAATTTGAAAAAAAAAAATTGTACAAAAATTATTTTCTCTCCCTCTCTTCCTTCAATGGCCGGTGCACCCTCCTATTTTCCCCCAATTGTGTGATTTTTTTTTCTTTTATTTAATCATACAAAACCTAATAACATTCACTAAAAATACTCTTTTATGCCTTCATTCTCTTTCCTCATTTTCACTTTTACAAATTTTCACAAACTCTCTCCTTCTTTCATTCTCTTGCGTGAGCCTTACACAAACGCACACACTCACACACATTTTTTTATCTTCAAATCCTCTTGTTCCACAAATTAAATAGGTGTAGATCTAAACTATACTACCACAAAGACATGTAATAGCTAGATCATTCATGTGTTGATTCATAAAAATCCCAATGAGCTTTATGCTAAGGACATGAAACCACTAGGACACCATCACAAGTTGTGGATCTTGTGATTAAAACTTATATTTTTACCATGATCATGATATATATTCATATAGTGATAATTTTATGTAAGAATCTTGCTACTACATTATTGTCATAAGTAATATACTTCATTTTATGTATTTCACATGATCATTACACTTAGATCTAGCTATTAAACATTTATTCTTTTACATGATAGTGGAGTTCTCATGCATTTATTATGTTTAAAATGAATAAATGGTCATAAAGATTTTTTTTTATGTAAATGAATGATTCATTATTTCTAAAGTTAAGATATTTATGAAGATGAGCCAAAAATCTCAAGAAAAAATTTAGTTTTATTAAAACAAACTTTTGTAAATTCGGATGGAAAATGAGTTGCATTTTGAAAACCTTTTTTCAACTCCAAAACATGATTTTTAGGAGAAAAATGAATGGCTTATGGAATAGGTAACAATAGGAAATGATTTTAATAAGTTAATAATATATCTACTAAGAGAAATTTATCAAACAAGAAATATTTGCACGTTAGAAAATTTAGATCTTAGGATAGTTACATGAAATTCATAACTAGGAAAAGAAGATATGCAAACACCTATTTTTCAAACTCAAAATGGAAGTTTTATTAAGGAAATAAAGTCCTTAGGGAATAGGATTAATGGAGCCTTAAATTTTAAAGTATCAAACAAGTTTTTTTTAAAGAAATCACTTAGAAACTATTTTTACAAAATTCGGATCTAGGAATAATCAATACTTAAACACTTATTCACAAAGTGTAAGATAAGGATTTATGTTGAAAAATGAAGATCGTAAGGAATAGATATGGTAAAGACTTAATTTTAGCAAGAATAAATATGCTTTATTAAGGAAAATCTCTAAAACAAGTGTGGTTTTTCAAGAATACAAAATTAGACTTACTAGGTTAAGTATTCATGATAACTTGTAAAGTAGAAGTTTCCAAAAATACTCTATAATAGAATATCATCATGAACATGCATATAGGAAGCTCATAACATACCATTCATGATAGTAAATTGTTAATATTGCATGCATATTTGGCATGGATGGTAGAACTATCATAATTCCTCACAAAAACAATTTCGAAAATGGAAGTTTGGATATTGACCAGAACTATCCAGATATTTTTTAGACTTAAAAGTTTTTAAAATTTACATATTATATTATAATTGGATAGATCTTTCAAAGTAGATAGGAATTGGTATATAATTTGCGAAATTACGAGTTAAAATGATCAAGTTATGGCCGTTTTAAGTTAGAATTTCCACTAATTACGGAAATTACGAACTTGGTAGTTTTTATGAAATAAAATGGATTAGATATGAGTTGAGATACTCATTTGGGTATTTCTTTCATTTAGGTAACTTGGATCTTGAGGATTCATTACCATCGGATTACTATTATTAAGAGACCGGCGACTAATGGCCGAGTGAGTATTATTTCCTAATTTCATTTCTTGCTTGTGATTGTAGCAAATAGTTGCACTAGATCATAAGGCAAAAGATAAAATGGAATTGCATGATGGGAATTAAGGGGATTATGTATGCTTGTCGATGAGTTGAGAAATGGTATTAAGAATATCATAATCGGGTGATTAACTTATGCTTATTTAGAGTACTATGAATTGATTGTTTGCAGAAATTCTTAATCACCTAAGAATTGGTATTATTTATTATTCGGATTGATAAATTAATATGGATATAATCACTTCACAATGGGGATGGAGCAATAGCATATGTTGGTTACCCGTGATTCGTAAACGACTAAAAGTTGGTTGATCGTGATCCATAAATGACATAAGTAGGTTACCCGTGATCCATAAATGGCTTATTAATTCAACGGTAGTACCGCAATATTTGTTAATCTGCTAACCCCAAATGGATGGCGTAAATCTATTCACATATGATTTCTGGCTGCTCATATGATTGTTTGTTCATGTGGTTAATGCATTCCATATGATTGAATAATTAACTTGATTGAATGATTTGTTATAAATGTTTTTATGGAGGTATTCACTCACTAAGCTAGTGTAGCTTATGCCCCCACAGCTTTTTCTTATTGCAGTATTCCTATAAAGGGTTAAGGCCGAGACATCCTACCGAGCAGGTACATAAATTAAGAGTTTCCATTAGAAGTTTATGTTCAATTTTGTGTAGACTTCTATAGGAAACCCTATTATTTATCAAATGACTGTAAAAGACTATTATTAAACTTGATATTATTTTACAGGGGAATGCCCCTAGAACTTTTATAATTAATTATGTGGACTCATGATTTATATTCTGATACTTGTAGTATGTCAAATTAAACTATTTATCTCCATTGGTTTATATATTCTATTGTCATAAAGGTATCCCTTGCATTTGTATGAGACTTTGGAACGGTTGTGGTAGCAATTCCTAAGTCTTATATAGCATCCGGTGGACTGTTATGTTTAAACTATCCTTTTGGCTCGTGATAACTTTGATCCCCTATGTCACTCCCTAAGTTTGTCCAGTCATAAACGTATACACTAACCTATGGTAGAAGCTCACCACTTAGCTTCTATCATAGCCTAATATATACAAGGCACAAATGACCAATCCAATTTGAAGCAGCGTCAGCTCAATAATAAAATCTAAATGATTGTAATAATATGTGAATATTTCATTTCACACTGATACAAAATACTATTATAATTATTTATAAATGCTAAGTTTACCAGTATTCAAATTAGACTAGTCTACACAAGTTACCCAACCGACACTAATAGTTAAAATCCAAATAGAAATGTAAAAATTAGATCTTCTGACTTCCTCTTATTTATACAACTACACACTTGAGGATCCATAGTAATACTAGCCATTGCTACTAAAATCAATCAGAACCTGTAGAAAAATCAATAAGGGATAAGTAACCACAACTTAGTAAGAGGAATGGAGGTAAAATGCATGTATACAAGACAAATAAGATTATCCAACCATTAATTAATGCAATGCATGAATAAGCAAAATACCATCCGCATAATGTTACCCAATCCGCCGTGAGACTAAAGAAAACAGCCCCACTCTAGCCTAGGTTGAGGAGTTTATAGCGTAATGCAAAACAACTATCTATCAAACCCAGGCTTGTGTAATGGAGCCACGGCTCCTTCTGTGACCTCCTCGAACACGTTCCTAACCTTACTTGTCCTCCTCTCTTGTCAATTAGTACGACCTTGAGGATAGGAAGAGGTAGTGATGAGGATATGATAGCATCAACATTAGAGCCAATCAACTCCAAGTCCTACAATAAATTTCAACGAGTTAGAGACCCATTGATTGTAGTTTCAATAATAAATACGAGTCAAGTAACCTATAAAATAGTTTTGGGATACGAATGATTAAAAACTTGAAGAATTGAGCTACAAGAAGCCGTACGCCGACCCAATGCCGCCTGCTTTCATTTAGTTTTTGTGTCTTTTTGAATTTCTTTATTTTTTTTTTTTAATAATGTAGGGATTAATTATAGTTATGTTTTCAGTTACGTTATTAGTTACGTAATTGCCATAATTATGTCTTTTTTTCAGTTATGTTAACAATTATATAACCGCCACAATTATGATTTTTTAATCACGTAACTGCCTTGTAATAGCCTATATATTAAGGCTAGTAAACACTCAAAGGATCATAGACAAATCAGATTACAGAACATATTTTCCTTTGAAAATAAAATTGAGAGAATTCCTTTCTCTTTGAGTTCTTTTGAAAACTTGTGAATCTCCTCAAGAATTTCATTTCTTGTTGAGTTTTTCGATTATACCAAGGTTCTTAGCCGGTCTTTCTAATAGGATCACGATCTTCATATCAAGGTTTTTTGGATTACTCAACCACAGGGTCAAGGTCAATTCCATCTAATTATACCAAGGTTCATGGAGTTTCAGATCCACATCTGAATATTTCATTGGGTTAAGGTCCGCCTTCTTGATTCTTAGAGTTTAGGCAAATTTCAAATCCGTGCTAAGCATGCATCAGAAGCTTTGCCGACTCTTTTAGGGTCAGTGTTGATTGTAGAATCCTAATCAATCCCCTATTAGGTTGCAATGTGTGACACTTTTAAAATTTTAGTTCATGTTTATTTAATTTCATTAAAGGTCATCAACCAATTTGCAAACACTTTAAGAACAACACAATGTACGACAACACAGCATAGAACGAAGTTTAGATACAAACAGGGACGACCACTTGCATCGCATACACACATCTAAGCTATTTTACGATCACAATCATTGACACACTTTAACCTCCAAGTACCATATAAATGTACTCCAAAATGCGGCAAAGTTACCTATATGATGTTTGCTCTAATATTCTATAGCCTCAAACTTCTTGTCACTCTTGAATTCTATAAGGAAGTCTATATTTAGTTTTTGTATGGTTATGAAAATGTGAAAGTTTACTCTAATCATTATATTCCTTTCATTAACTAAATAAAAGATGGCGAATGAAAAAGTAATTTCATGAAGTTCAAAAAGTCAAGTCATTAACCAAAGTTTCTTTCATATTTTTTTTTTTTTAACTAGTCTATTTAGTGTCGGATATACATATAAATGTAATTCCAATAATTTATCTTTAGCCATGTTAAGTGCAATTTAGTTTAATTCATATATTACCTGTGCCTTTATATTATTGAGTAATATTTACAGAGCTAGATTTACGTGGCTAGGTTAGCTTATTTTAGTTTGTGACTATTTCCACATTATTTATCATTTCATGTTCCTTTAAAAAATCAAAAGTCAAATGTGTTATCTATAAATATAGTTTAATTCAAAACTTATTTGTGTGTGTGGATATATATATATATATATATAATCTATATTATTAAAGCCAAAAGGATCACTTTTTGCTATCTTTAATGTAGATAAAATTTTTTATTTATTTTTGATAAAAATAACCCCTACGGTTTAAATTTATACTCTTTTTTTCAAAATAAAAACTACTCCCTTCTTAATCTTTTTTGAAACCATAACTACTCTCCTTATCTTTTTTACTTTTAAAAATTTGCATTTTAATGTAAAATAAGAATAATAATAACATTTAAATATATTATACGACTGAATCCAAAATCTAAAAAGAATTTTTCACGGTCGAAAATTAATATTTATAATAAAATATTTATGATTTCTTATGGATCTATTAAATTCACACACACGATGAGTGCACCATCTGCTAGTATATTTTATAGCAAATCATACTATTGGTTTTAAATTCATGGTGGTAATTCTAAGACTGCAATCTTTGACCATTGTGTGAACTTTAGACTTCATTCGAATATAATTATCAAAAGCCTCATTTTAAATTCTTATCGTCCTAACTGCTATTTTGAGGCTTTTATACCTTATGCATCATGGGCATGATCAAGCTTATGATCTCCTCTAAACATGAATTTTTAAATGATACGGCCTAGATCATGGCCATAACAAGGGGTGTGATCTTCTTGGATCACATTTTTCTGGTGCGATACTGTTTCTTATTTTAATCATTACTTTCTCATCCGGACTTAGATTAGGGTAATTCAAGATACTATGGAAAGCTTAAAAAAAGCTCTACAATTTTGTGTTTTAAGTTTTAGAAGATTTCAAAAGAATCAAGGTAAAAATATAATTTTTTTAGATTGCAACATATTCAAATCAACTTGAACAATGGTTTTACTAGTTATGTATATGTAGTTAAGTATAGTATTTTATAATATCTTAAAGATTAATAGACTAAAGAGATAAAATGAACTTTATCTAATATAAATATACTTAAATTAACTAAAGTCCTAATAGACATATAGAAATGACATAGAGAGATAATTGAATATGAATTAGTAACTAGACTAAATGACCAATACTAATAACTTAGCTAAGATTAAGTTAATAATGACTCAAGTTGATATGAGTCTTAGGTATAATTATTATTTTATTAGACTTTGAATAATAAAGAGAATATGATGTTTCAAATATATATATACTAAAAATGGGTTTAAATACTATAGTTTTATAGAGTATATACTAAAAAAAGGTAATGAATGCTTATTATTTCTTTTCATAGATGAATAGAATAATCTTTGGAATTTCTCTGAAGGTTTTTAATGGATTAGCTAGGTGACAGGTGGTAACATTGACCTTATCACCTTGCTTGTACTTTTAATGTAGTTGACATTATTAATATAATTATAAATTAATTGTGTGGGATCAGGTACTCGTTTTCTATTTGATGATTGCTTTAATTGTTAAATTTATTACAATAAAAGTGATCACAACACTTTTGTAATAATTGATTTGTTGTTGAAGAAAACCCACTATAACATACTCAAAGAGAGAAGTGAATCGGGTATTTGACTTAAAAAGCACAAATTAATTATTTTTTATGCAATGGATCAGATCAAGCTTTAATAGCAACAATGATAAAGATCATTTACTCTATAAACAATGGATAATTATGTTTAATTTTTCTTTGAATATGCTTAAAGTTGAGGAATTTGGCATTTAATGCTTAAATATTTCCATTTTAGGAGTTGTTGAGCCTGGATTTTTCATTTCTGATTTCAATTCTTTTAATCCGATTTGTATTAAATCCAAAACCATTTAATACGAGCCATCGACTAGGAATCAAAAGAAATTCAATTTTTGAAAACATTTGGAGTCGCCACCTGATCAAAATCGGGAAAAATTTGTAAGTTATAATCAATGAATTGGTGATTCTAACTTAGCCACTAATCTGCTAAAAAAATGATTTGAAACTAACATTGTTAAACCATATGGTTACCACTTAAAATCTATAAATTAAAATTTTATCCTTTTACTGCTCAAAAATTTTTTACCAATGTACAAACTATGATATTTACAATTTAACATTTTACAAATCTAAAAAAATATTTATAATAAACAATAACTCAATTCAACATTCACCACAAAAAAAAAAGTTTTTTTTTCATTTTTTATGTTGCCCGAAGGTGCCTACGTACCTGCTAATCGAGATTAGACAACATGTAGTTCATTGATAAAAAAAACTTTAGTGGATTGGTTATTTTTAATTTTCGAACTCTTTTCACTTTAAGTTCATTAAATTTTAATCAATTTAGCAAAAAAAAAAAAAGTATGAGGGGTTAAACCTTATAAACTACCAAGTTCATTTTTATTTATGAAAATAAGTTTCTATGTATCAAAATAATATATATCATGTTCTATGTATACTTTTTATATATTTATTTTATAATCCTATTACATGCATCAATATATATATTTTTATCTTTTATGTATTTTTTTTTTTTTTCTTTTTTTAAAGTTTTTTAAAAAAATAGAAAAATGAAAATAGAAAGAAAAGAACTTACCTAGTACAACATCTATATGCATGCAAGCTTGAAGAAAAGGTAAAGGACAAGCAGCTGGTAGTAATTAAATAGGAGATTCTGGTGGCAATTTGTGACTGATAGGATCGTCATGAATTAGTCTTCAAAAGCCCTCAATCGATTTTGATGATAGATTTTAACCTCCAATTGCTTCGAAATTTCCTTAAAAACATTAGATTTGAAGTTTTGAATTCGAAACCCTAACTTCTTATGAACTTCATATTTGATCTCTTTTAAGTGATTTGTGTTGTGATTTTTGTGTTGTTGTATGCCAATATTTATAGGCATTAGCATGCTCACCTATCGGCTCACCTACTGCTCATCTACCACGGTACAATGTATCTTGATATTCTAGCGTACCGCTTATCTACCACGACACAATATATCCAGACACTTCACGCCTACCGCTCACCTACTACAACACAATGTATCAGGATACTTTGGCCTACCGCTCACCTACCATGATACAATGTATGTGGACACTCTAACCTATCGTTCACCTACCACGATACAATGTATCTGGATACTCTGGCCTACCGCTCACCTATCACGATATAATGCATTTGGACACTCTGGTCTACCGCTCACCTACCACGATACAATGCATCAAGACACTCTGGTATACTGCTTACTTACCATAATACAATGTATCTTGACACTCTGGCCTATTGCTTATGTACTACGATACAATGCATCTGGACACTTTTGCTTACCTCATCTGGCAGCTCGCTGACATATGCGCTTACCTCGTTTAGTCAATAGAGCATGTAGAAAAAAAAAAGAAGAAAAAGGATAATTTGCCTCCTTGCTAGATCTAACCCAAGTCTTCTTTATCCATACTTGTGACTTATCTATACAAGCTGTTGGCATGTGCCTTGTTCTAGTTTGCATAAAAATTGTATTTAAGGTTTTCAAATTGGGCCCAATTAAATAAGTCAATTTACATGGGTATTTAATTGGGTCTAAAATAAATCTATAATTAAAATTAGTATTATATCAAGCCCAAAAATATTTTAAAAAATTTATTATTTTTTTCTTTCCTTTTTTTATACTTTTGTAATGATTTATTTTTCTTTTTTTTTGTTTGTTTCCTTCTTTTAAAAAAATTGTAATTTACGGGCTTAATATAATATTAATTTTTATTATAAATTGAAGCTTTAAATGAGCAAAAATGGGGTGTCTATAGGAGTAAAAAGGCAAAGCATCAACAATTGAATCAGATTTTGACAATATTTGAAGTGAAAATTGCATGCAAGGTAGATCGATGATCATCTCAGATGAATATTAGAGAATCTATCACGGTCATTATCTAAAGAAGAGGAAGGAGCACAGAGAAGATCATACCACTTGATATAGTCATGACCAATAGGGAGTGATTTGCAACAATATATGAAGACTGATATAGTCATGACCAATAGGGGAGTGATTTGCAACAATATATGAAGACTTGATCACAAGAGTCACTGCACTTGGAAATTAGACCTAAGGAGATCACGGGCCTCATCACGGGCGTGATTTGCATTGGATATCTACACCTTGAAGAAATAATGGCCTATGAAACGACTATGATGGCAGTTTCCCTATGATACGTTTTCATGTCAATTGGATTAAAAAGGCATTTTAAAGAGGTGTGAAGGCCATCTGAGATGATGATACACCAATTGGACATATATGTTCACCTAAGATATAAGTACAAGACCCAAACATCACATGGAGAGATCTAAATCATTTTTTTTGTACACATCGAGCCACTACAATCTAATTTTGTTTGTAATATTGTACTCGCTCGTATTTTCGCGTGCATTGTAGCATGTTGTAATGTACTCCTTAGCGACTTTTAAGAGAGAAGCAAAAGGAGATGGGTTATTGTAATTATTGATGGAAGAGTTCATACATTTATATTGTGAAAAGGGAGTTTTCTCTCATGTTTTCTTTCTATTTTATATTAATCATTGTTTTGGTTCATTGCATCATGCATGAGTAGTAGTTAGGGCTTATGTAGCCGTGCTTAATATGTACATAAATGGATTGATTGTCAATTGTTTGTGATTTCATTGATCTCTATAGTGTGTTTAAGCATTCTAATTCTAGGTAGTGTACGACTTAGGATTAAACCCGATTTTCATAGAATGCGATTGAGAAATTATCTATGGAATAGATCTAAGCTATAGAGAGAGGTTGCTCGTGACACCTATAGATAGAGTTGTGAAACCTTCTACATATATATAGAATTTACCTTACGTTCATGTTTTTTATGCAATTTTAGTCGGCTATTATCTAGAAAGAGATTCTAGTTTGACGGGGTAGGATTAGGGGTTAATAGTCTCAAGAGAGATATTGACCTATTTGATGGAATCCTACATTAAAAAAGGTACAACGATTAATACATTGTAGTACATGTTAATTCATCAGTGAAGCAAGGTCTAAATTACTCAAATGCAATTTTTAGTTTATTCAAAGTGTGTTCATAACTTTAGTAGTAATAGGTAGCTAATATGTAGTGTAATTAGTAGTTTAATAACATCATTCACTAAATTTTATAGGCTAAATAATGGGAAAAATGTGAGTAATAGTACTTGCTAAGATCCCTAAGGAATACAACTCTATATTTCATTCCTATACTACATGCGATAGATACACTTGCCTAGCATTGATCAAATCATAGGAAGAAGATAATAGGAATTAATTTATTTAACACTCAATCAGAAAATAGTGCAACCAAGTAAATATAACAAAAGAAATTATGATATGGGATATTAAAGAGATTGGGATAGAAAAATTTAGCCAAGATTTAACATGGAGTTTGGCCCATTTCCTACTATCCACGATCCACAAATGCCTCTAAATGAGGACTTCACAACCACTTTATTTATCACCAATATAATCATGCTCAAGATAAACAATACTCAAGTTACAATACTTTTAGGAAATAGAATATTTTCTTCACTCATTAGATGCTCTATTATAGATTTACAAATATAAGAACAGAGCACTAGAATAATTTTCTCTCTTTCTTAGGATTTACAAATGATTCAAGAGAGTAGACAATTAAGAAAGAAAACTTGATTTTTTATTTCCAAATGAAAGCTCTTAAAAATTCTCAAAAGTTATATGAATCTTTATGGTAAAAATTATTTATAGTTTGCAAAAACTTAAAAGCCCGTTGGAGATAACATCTGTCAGACAGCGATAATTGATGTACGCAATGGTCGCATTTAAATGTGCACCAGCTCGCTAGTCCATGCCTTCATTGGCTCACCGATCCAACATTTGTTATCTTCGCACCTTGAAGTTTTACCTCATCACGCCTTAAATCTTGGACTCGATGGCTTTTGTTCTTTATTTCATTGGACTGGTCCGCTAGTGTGAAGAGCCTAGATGCCACGCCCTACATGGTCGCTCCTTTGCACCTTTGTCGTGCCTTGATTTAGGGCTCAACTTCCTCTTGTGCTCAAAATCATTAGACCGACTCACCGATGCTATTTTTGCAATCAGAGCACACATACACACACAAGGCAAATTTCTATATTGATATTCCATTATAAAATTATCAAATATCTTTACATAATTTTTCTCTCATCAAAATCACATTTTAAAAAAATTCGTTTTAACAATCTCTTACATTTTAATGAGGGCAAACAATTATGTAAAAATTTTGATATTTTTCTCCTGCTTAATGAAAGCTTCCCCACATTTTTACGATATTAGAGCAGATTAAAAAGATGAAGATCAATTTACTCAACATACAATTTTCTCTCCCTTAACATCCATTGTTTGCACATTTTATCCCATTTCTTCCCTTTGATTACACATTCCCTTCTCCCCCTTTGACCTTATCAAGGAACTTATATAAGATTGTGATTAAAAAGAGGCAGAAGAAACATGCATATTAAAATAAGCAGATAAGACATTTAATAGCTACCATACATAGAGAAACAAAGAGTTGTATACATAAATATATAGAAAAATCATGGAGGAGGAGGAGAAAGAAGATGAATAGAGTGAAAATGAGCCATAAAGCCTCTCACATTAGAACCGAAAGTCTAGAAATCTAAGCAAAGACTAGAAATCTGGTTCTCAATAGTATCAAATCTAGAGTCCATGTGCTCTCGAAGTTACTTCCAAGAGGAAGTAGAAGTACTAAGAGCAAAGGAACTAATAGGTAGAGCTAGAGGCAATCATCATTAAAGACTCTGTATCTGCACCAGAACTAGGTAGTAAAGTACCACCTCCAAGCACAGGCTCTAAAGGCTTCTTTCTTACCCATCCTCCATCTTGTCTTTTCTAAGACCCTTAACTATGGTATTGAAGGAGAACATAGGAATCTAAACTAATAAGTGTCAGTATGGAACTCGACACCTTTGTTCCTTAGCAACTGAGTAATTAACGAGCTGCCTTTCAAAATAGCTTGAGCAAGCTTATTAGTCACGCTCTTGAAAGTCCTAAACATTAGATCAAATTAGTGAATCTAATCTTCTCTTAAAATGTGAACCAAAAGCCACAAGTCTTACTGAGTAACTGTTGTCTATTGTCCCTTGTGTGGTACATAATTATCTATCAAAAACTTATGCAAAATCCAATGGCTAAGAGACAATCTAAATGGATAGAGATTGTGCAGTTCACGCCAATTCACGTCCATGTTAGACATAGTAAACAACTTCTCATAATACTCAGCCCCATCAAATGTATTAGGCATCCTAACTCCACCATCATCAACCCTAATCAAACTACAAATATCAATATGTTATCTCAAGTCTCCTTCCATAAAGATAAGCATACAACATAGGTTTCACAAAACTTGTACTATTGAAACCAGACTCCATTCTTTTTTTTTTTTTTTTGGCCAAACGAAAAGAAATTCTTAGATATTAGAAACAATCCTTACAAACTTGAGCAAGATTACAACTTAAAACAGAAATGAGTCTGAAATAAGAATTGCAAGAAAAGAAGATGGGGATGAATGAACCCAGCCATGATGATTCATCTTCTGTCTACATTGTGATGCAATCTAATCCATTGCCGCATTCGCATCCCATCTAACCAGGGAAAATTTTACATAGCTGAACCAATGAAGCAGATGATGGATATTGCAAAAGATTTTATGTAGCTTCCATGGGGTTTCAATCTGATTAATCAAGGCCTTGTAAACAGCTGCAGCTTCTAGTTCAATGATGATTTTACCAACCTTTCTTGGTAAGAAACAAAGCATCTAATACAGCCTGAGCTTCTATACTCTCCACACAATTAGTAGTGAAAATCTTGTACCTCCTCCACCTACCTAGCTATTAGATTCTCTTGCAATTATTCTTGTTGATGCATCTCCTGTCAAGGGGCAAATCGAAGCATCACAATTCAATTTAATGAAAGGGGAAGGTGGTGGCCTCTAGTAGATAACCACCAGATTGCACGACTGGGTGCATAACATTGCACCATGACATCCAATAGAAAAATGGACATGTGGCTGATCTTGATGGATGGTTGTTATTGCTTCCTCAGCTTGAGCGATCTTTGTATCCTCTTTTAACTTGTTGAAAAAAATATCAAGTTCTAACAGCCCTTGCTTAGCTACAACAATAACTCCTTGAACAGTTGGGCTTTTCCTGTTAAAAACAGCATTGCACCTGCCCTTCCAAATGGACCACAGCACAGTGCTTATACGTGCAAAGGCCTCAGCTACCACCCTTCTATTCCTAAGACCTTCCATACATGAGTTTAGCCACACATCTAAGCTCGAAACATGCTCCAAGACAATCCTTATCCCCAAAGTGGCAAACCATATCGCTTTTGTCCAAGGGCAGCACAAAAGTAAATGCTCCACTGATTCTTCTTCTGAACAAAAGTTACAGTAAGGGGAGGGGATTACCTTCCTTCTGCATAAGTTGCTTTAAGAAGGTAATGCATTATTGAGATCTTTCCACATGAAATGCTTGACTGTTGGAAGACAAAGGCTATGCCACACTTGCTTTCGAGTCTCCTTCCCAATATGATGTGAACATGAAGCTTGTGAGTTGGCCTCATGGGAAATACTCTTGATGAAGTTATTCCCAGACCTGACACTACACTTCCCGTCCTTCTCAAAGGGCTATATTAACCTATCTTCAACCACACTCCTCAGGAGGGGGATCTTTTGAATGGCCCTAATTATCTTGGCATCAAACCACTTGAGAAGCTCATGAGTGTTCCAATTACCATATTGTTGATGGATTAAATCCACTACTTTGAATTCATGGTGATGACCTAAGATTTTTAGCTTCGGTCGATGGTTATCTAAGTCAAGAATCCATCTGTACTTCAAAATATTTATGGTTTGACCATCGCCTACTTGCAAATTGCTAGACCACCCCCAAGAATCTCTTAAACCTCTGGCAACCTACAAAAAAGAAGAATGACGGAAATAGATGTCCTTTAAAGCATGTACCCATAATGCATTTGGATTAGAAAGGATTCTCCAAGCAAGTTTTGTAAGTAAAGCATAATTGAAATCTTGGAGATCCTTGAAACCTAACCCCTTTAGATTTTGAAAGAGTAATCTTCTCCCAACTTTGCCAATGTATCTTCCTTTCCACCTTTGTTTAACCCCACCAATATTGAGCAATTAAGGAGCTTACTTCTTGCACCACTTAGTTGGGAATTTCAAAAATCTCATTGAATAATCTTAACAAAGAGTCTCTCTACCAGCAGTGGACAATAAACATCTCTTCCAGCTCTTCAACTTTTGATGGAATCTATCTTTAACAAAGCTGAGAGCTTCATATTTGTTTCTACCCCAAATTGTTGGTAGACCTAAGTATTTCCCAGGGTTTGATGTCACTAGAATCTCAAAGATGGTGCATATCTCTTCTATTCTACTTGGTGTGGTATTTTTGTTGAAAAAAATGCTTGACTTTTGAAAATTAACCTTTTGACCTGAAGCTTCACAATATCTTTGAATAATGTCCTTTAGCACCTGCACATTGTCCATGGTAGCTTGCACAAAAAATAAAGAACCATCAGCAAATAAATTATGGGAAATAGTAGGGCATGAGCGTTTGATCTTGAGACCAGAAAGATGACTCTGATTAATTGCATTCTCGATATTCTTTGATAAAACATCTGCTATAAAAATGAATAAGCAAGGGGATAAAGTGTCCCCTTGCCTCAAACCTCTAGAGGGTTCGACTTGACTAGCAAACTTGCTATTTACTGAGATGTTATAGGTGACTGAGGTCACATACTCCATCACTTAATTGGTCGAGGTAGCACTAAAGCCAAGTTTAGCTATAACTCCTTTAAGAAAGTCCCACTCAACACGGTCATAGGCTTTGTTCATATCTAGCTTAAGGCCACAAAAGGATTTTTTACTATTATGCTTGGTCCTAAGGAAATGAAAAGCTTCATGTGCAATGATGATGTTATCATAAATAATGCGACTAGACACAAAAGCACTTTGAGGTTCAACATTAATCATTGAGAAAGGCTTTAATCTATTGACTAAACTCGAGAAATGACTTTATAGATAAAATTGTAGAGACTAATAGGACGGAAGTGACTCACTTTGAGGAAAAAGGACTTTTGGGATTAACACAATTTCAGTTTTTTTTTTTTTTTTTGGTGGGGGGGGGGGGGTGGGGGTTGGAGGAAGGAGGAATACATGGCAGAAGAAGGACATCACCATTCGACTACACTGCTACTCACAATATGCCAATATCGCTTATAGAAGACACCTGAGAAACCGTCCGATCCTAGAGCCTTATGTGCTCCGGTTGAAACACAACATTTTTAATCTCCTCTGAAGTAACACTCATCCTAAAAATTCATTCAATTCTGCACTAACTAAGATAGGAATAGAGTCTAGGACATTGCTCCAATTTCGAGTTCCATCCGACCTGAAGAAGTTGCTGTAAAAACTGTGGAAGGTATTCATATTGTATCTCTTCATCATCAATCCATATGTTGTCTTCCCTTTCATTATAAGAATTTTGTTGTTTTGTCTTCGCATCAAAGTAGATTGATGAAAAAACTTAGTATTTCTATCCCCTTCTTTCAACTAAGTGACCCTTGACCGTTGTTCCAATACATCTCTTCCCTTTCCAAAAGTTTATCAAGTTTAATCAGTAGAGATTTCTCTTTCTCCAAATCCATATTCAGTCCTTTTTCATTTGCAGTGAGTTCACTATGTACCCTTTTAATCTCATGCACATTGTTGGGGAAAGCCTTCTTGCACCATTCTATCAAACTAATTTTGCATCTTTTTAGCCTAAATCCTAATGGGTAACCATGATTAGCGATAAAGGCATGTTCCATGCCTTCTCAATGACCCCTTGCAGCTGCTGCAAGTTGTCACATTTGTTCAAACTTAAACCTCTTTCTACCTTTCTTATATGAGTGTTGTGAATTAATTATTAAGCTGCATGATTGATCCCACCACTTCACTATGAGCCCTTGAGATGAAGGAAACTGTTGTAGCCATTCCTGGGATCTTAAGGCTTTATCTATTCTTTCTAGCACCAGCGGCCTTTAGCTCTTCTATTGGTCCAAGTGAACCATTGACCTTGATACCCAAATTCGTTTAAATTGGCATTTAGAACATTGAGTTGAAATTTTGCATTAGTTTGGGCTCCGTGAATTCCCCACATCTTCTCATGAGAGTAAAGGATATCGTTGAAGTCTCCTACACAAAGCCATGGTGCTCTCATAGAAGATCCAATACTCTCTAAACTTTTCCACAAAAACAACCTTTTTGTAGGATCTGGATCAACGTAGATCCATGAAATGTGAGAGAAAAAGGCTCCATCAGCAAGGAAGATAAAGGATCTGATATGATTCTGATAATAACCATGGCTCCCGTGTGGCTGCTTTTGGCCAGTCGCTACAGCCATCAAGAAAGGAAAGTTGGTAAGATACAAGCACCGAGATTAAAGCATCTGCTGGATGCTTCTCTTGAGGTAGTATGGAGTATAACCTTTTGCCTTTAGCCTGCTGGCTTTTGGCTTTTCTCCCCTCCTTAAGGGGGTTCTCTTACTTGGAGAGTCTAAAATAGAACCTTTAAGCTCGAACTTCAATTTCTTAGAAGGTTCTTGTGAGGACTCATCTACTAGTTGTTTGATCACTAAGGAATTAAGAGCAAGGACAAGATTAGAAGGGGAAGGGATCATGATAGCTTGGGTGTTTGATGATGGTGGAGGCAAGTTTGGGAATTCCATAAAATAGTGACTTGAGGAAATTACTTGTGGTGAGGGTAAGCGAGGGTGGGAGGAAGGTGTGTGATTGGTGAAAGTTTAGCTGAGTAAAGGAAGATTGTTTAGGTTAGCCCACTAAAGTCTTTAATTAAGTTTGGTTTTTAACAAGACTATAACCTCTTGATCTTCAATCATGTGTGCAGCAGATGGTGATTCATTTGAGGGAGTTGGTTGGTTTAAGGTGTTTTGGGAAGAGGATTGAGAAGTAGGGATTTTAGAGATTGGAGGGCAGGAGTTTTTCCTTAGGGTTGTGGGATGTACACTTGGGAAAGAGGATAATGAAGCCTGAGTTTAGCTAGCTAGGGATTCTAGGTTAGTATTGTTTTTCTCCATATGGGCTTTGATAGAAAGGCAGGGGAGGAATCACTGGATGCAGCCTCAATGGATGAAGATTGGACTGGTGATGTATTACTGGGAGATCCTTCACCCTCAGAAAATGGCCTCACAAATGGAGCTCCAAGCCAGGACCCAAGATTCTAATTGGAGCCTTTTAATTCATAACTAGTTGTTGAGTGACCAAATCGACCACATCTAAAATATATATCCAGCAGTTTCTCGTATTTGAAGTTAACATAATATCTATTTGTTCTGTTACGACTCACCTACATGCTTGACTTCATCGGATTTTTCCATTCCACATTGATCCTAGCCCGTAAAAACCCTCACAAAGCACTGCCCTTCAAATTGACGGGTTTACACTCCAACACATCCCCTAGAGCTTCTCCAATCTTCATAGCATTGCTATCCGTCATCTAATCGAGCTTTAAACCATGGATTTAAACCCAAAAAGCACACTTATCTATTTGTACATCTCCCATAATTTGATGAGGTTCCCAAACATTAACACTATCAATTTTTCCCCATAAAAGCC